>OX376190.1:9555008-9755953 GCA_947363905.1 Lithophane semibrunnea
AGATGGAGAAACCCAATTGAAGAAAGGGAAAGAAAGAGAAAGAAACATAAAGAGAAAGAGAAAGAGAAAGAGAAAGAGAAAGAGAAAGAGAAAGAGAAAGAGAAAGAGAAAGAGACAGAGAAAGAGAAAGAGAACGAGAAAGAAAGAAAGAAATAAATAAATCATTTATTTTCTGGTAATTTAGGAAAGAAAGAAAGAGAAAGAAAGAAAGAAAGAAGGAAATAAATCTGCTGTATACGTGATTTTACTCTATGTTTTTTAATAAGTCATTCATCAAACATATTTATCAACAAAATATGACGCGTTTATTCCACGAAGGGTGAGACAGAGATGTACCTATTACCCACATTTCGCCAGTTGTGATGTTTTGTTGATAAATATGTTTGATGAATAACTTATTGAAAACAGAGTAAAATTACGTATGCAGCAGATTTATTTTCTTCTTTCTTTCTCTTTCTTTCTGATGTACCTATAGTACTCCCACATTTCGCCAGTTATGTTTTATGTTCCATGTATGTTACATGTCTGGATTACCTGTTTGATCCAGACTCCGGGCTACCACTTTGAAATTTCAGATGGAAAAACCCAATTGAAGAAAGAGAAAGAGAAAGAGAAAGAGACAGAGAAAGAGTTAGAAAAAGGGAAAGTAATATATAAATAAATCATTTGTTTGCTGGTAATTTAGGAAAGAGAAAGAAAGAAGGAAATAAATCTGCTGTATACGTGATTTTACTCTGTTTTTTAATAAGAGAAAGAGAAAGAGAAAGAGAAAGAGAAAGAGAAAGAGACAGAGAAAGAGAAAGAGACAGAGAAAGAGAATGAGAAATCATTTATTTGCTGGTAATTTAGGAAAGAGAAAGAAAGAGAGAAGGAAATAAATCTGCTGTTTAAGTGATTTTACTCTATGTTTTTAATAAGTCATTCATCAAACATATTTACCAACAAAACATCACGCGTTTATTCCCCAAAGGGTGAGACAGAGATGTACCTGTAGTACACCCACATTTCGCCAGTTATGTTTTAAGTTCCATGTATTATATTACATGTCTGGATTACCTGTTTGACCGGCCATAAATCCAGACTCCGGGCTACCACTGAGAAATATCAGATGGAAAAACTCAATTGAAGAAAGAGAAAGAAAGAGAAAGAAAGAGAAAGAAAAAGAAAGAAAGAGAAAGAAATAGAAAGAAAGAAAAAGAAAGAGAAAGAAAGAGAGAAAGAAAGATAAAGAAACAGAAAGAGAAAGAGAAAGAGAAAGAGAAAGAGAAAGAGAAACAGAAAGAGAAAGAGAAAGAGAAAGAGAAAGAGAAAGAGAAAGAAAGAAATCATTTATTTGCTGGTAATGTAGGAAAGAGAAAGAAAGAGAAAATTATTTTTCACTTTATTATTGTTTTTTGTGAAGTCGGTTGTTTTTTTTTTTTTGTAAAAAGTTTACTTCCACATATATGCTACAAATAATGTCCTGTTCAAAACATTAAATATACGTATACGCACAAACATAAGTATCGATCTATACAAATATCAGCCTTGCATCTACCATTAATGGGGCACAAGAATCGTAGGCAAAAATGGCGACCTACGTGCGCCACCGCGCGTGTCTAGAGCATTGACTTATAAATCATATGGACTTGAAATGTTTGACTATAGAAAAAACAGTTATACAAATATGAGGCATATCGACGCCAAAATCATAAAAATATTGCTATCTCTTTTTAACTTTCATAATTTTGCGTAAGTGAAAAAGGACAATAGTGTTTTTGACAGTTACTTTATTGGCAACCCTACATTTCTAGAGTCATTGAATACCTATTTGCGGCCGAGTCGCCATTTTATCCTCTCGCTGTTTGGTACCAAACTTGAGTACGTCAACTGTCAAATGCTCTTGAGCTGTGGTTATAATTGTAAATTTTGGAGTAATTTGCAGTGATAATGCGTTTAAACTCGGTCCTCTAGTAGAAATCGTCAATACCAAGATGCCCAATTGCAATATAATCGGATGTGGCATCAAAAGAAGCGGAAATCTCCCGAACATAACTTTGCACCAGTACGTACAGTCACGGACTTTAATTGATGAGCCACCTTCAAACTTTTCAATTTTGCAGTTTCATACATTCACGAGATTACACGATTATACACGAACTCAAATCAGAAGCTAGTAAACAAGATGACAAATAAATTACTTTTAATATCCATAGAGGTTGACTAATAAAGTCAACCTCTATGGATATTTCCGATTAAAAGTAATTTATTTGTCATCTTGTTTACTTTCATACATTCACGAGATTACACGATTATACACGAACTCAAATCGCAAGCTCGTAAACAAGATGACAAATAAATTACTTTTAATCGGAAATATCCATAGATGTTGACTAATAAGTTCTCAATGATAAAAATAAATACAATGTTGCATTAAGTTTATCCAATCTATTTGATACCGACCTCCTTTGAATCATAGCTCATTAACTCGATAATTATGAAAACATAACTGAAGACAGTGACAGTTGAAATATCAAGATGACAAATAAATTACTTTTAATCGGAAATAGTCTTATCCATAGAGGTCGACTAATAAGTTCTCAATAATAAAAATAAATACAACGTTGCATTAAGTTTATCCAATCTATTTGATACCGACCTCCTTTGAATCATAGCTCATTAACTCGATATTTATGAAAACATATCTGAAGACAGTGACAGTTGAAATATCAAGATGACAAATAAATTACTTTTAATCGGAAATAGTCTCATCCATAGAGGTTGACTAATAAGTTCTTAATGATAAGAATAAATACAATGTTGCATTAAGTTTATCCAATCTATTTGATACTGACCTCCTTTGAATCATAGATCATTAACTCAATAATTCAGAAAACTTAACTGAAGACAGTGACAGTTGAAATATCGATGTCAGAGAATTTTTCCGTACGCAACAGTAAACTAGCAACAATTGTTTATCGTTGCTAGGTTACTGTTGCTAGACCTGCAATTGGTTGACTTTGAGTAGTCACTGCTGTCAAGTTTGTAGTTCTGCTCTCAGGTTAGCCAACCGGTAAAGATATGAAATATAATTTTCTTCTTTTATTACGAAGACATATGACTTTGCGTGTCGGGAACCGAATAAACCTGATTTGCATTACACGGCTAAAATGCGAACAGTGCCAGGTGGCTCATCAATTAAAGTCCGTGACTGTACATAATTTCAGCTGAAATATCTTAAGATTTATATGATAAACAAAAGATTCTGCATTTGTTGAAGAGTTTTAACAGTAAAGCATTCTTATTTTCCCTTTTTTCCTTTATTTTTAATAGTTTTTCAACATGAAATGATCTTCTTGTTATTGAAGGGATAGAGTAGTGCATTTAGACATTTTTATATTTATCGATAATGCTATTTTATGATTGTTTATTGGTTTTATGTTTTATTTTCAAGGCTGCCTGATGAACGAAAAAGAAAATTTGGCTGGAAACAATCAGTGTTGAAAATTTAAAGATGTCAACAAAAACAATTCACATATTTTGTTCTCTTCACTTTGAAGAATCATGTTTTGGACTCTGAATAAAGTAACATTACGTGACGATGCTTTACTATCACGAACCTTATTGGTAAGTAACATTGCATGTTATAAATTTTTCCAACATGATTGTGTAGTGGCTGATAAATGATGGTGATGTCCTCAATTGCAACAGTTGTCTAATGTACACAAAGAGTGATGTAAAGAATGTGTTGGAAGAATTAATATTAATTAAAAATCCTATTAATAAAATCAAGAAACATCAAGAATACTCGTCATTTTATTGCTTGTTTACAGCCTAAGATTCGAACAAATATGTCTGGCATTTTAATTGAGAATGATCAAAATCAGACAAACTCACAATCAATATCTGGATGTGGTGCTCCTAATACGGTAATTGATTTTTGTAATTATAAACAGTAGGATCATTACTGTTTTGAAAAGTCATAAAATTTTTAAGTATTTATTATTCAATTTTTATTAATATTTATGTTAATGATAAAGAGTGGTTTTCAGGTCCAAGCTGTTTGTGTGCCTACCACTCAAAATCAACTTGGAGAAATTTCAAAGAGGAGTGGCATAGATTTAGCCCCTAGCACATCCGCTACACTAGATTTAGTCTCCGTTGCGCTACATTTAGCTGCTAGCACCTACGTTGCGCCAGATTTAGCTGCTAGCACCTCCGCTACGCCAGATTTACCGGTATGACCAGTTCCGTTTTTTTTTATCTAATTGATAACATCTCATTGATTGAAATTGAGACTGGCTGGGAGATATCTCCCGCATCTTGTCTTCAATATCTATTAAAGCTTAATTTTATTTGATTTCAGGTACACACATTTAAAATGATAAAGAAATTAAAGGACAAATGTCAAAAACAGTCCAAGAAGATAAAGAGACGGAGAAAGTTAGAAGACAGACGAAAGAAATTGCTCATTTTAGTAATATTATCAAAGATTTTAAAGGATATAATAATATTTATTAATTAAAAGTGTAATAGAGGTATACATGAATTTGAGATACAAATATTACACACACACAAAATATTACTGTGATACAGGTTTATCCTAGTACAGGCATCTAACATTAAAATACCTTTGTAAATTATTTCTAAGATTTTATGTTAATATTTTACCAATTTTATACTGAATAAATAAATATATATATATATATATAAAATATATAAATATAATATATAAATATATATATATATAATATATATATATATATATTATGGGAAGAAATCTACTGAGAGAATATCCCATAGAAATTACCCAAACTAAATTGTATTGTTCAGAAATGAATAAAATTGATTTCTTTAATATAACTTTATTATAATTATTGTTGATTTTTAATTAAATAATTAACCCTCGATCATTTTCCTTTTAGAAACTTAGCATCAAAAATATGAATTATTGTGAATAAAACCATTAAAAAAAAAGTTTTGCACTGGTTATCCGTTTATTAAAAAAATATATAAATTCAAATTTTCATACATTTTTTGCAAATTGCAGCTCTGTATTAGGTCGATTGCACTATTATAACGACACAATGGAGTGAAATCCGTTATAGAATACTACGTCGATATAAAGCAGCGTATATCTGTCTTCCAGTTCTACGGTTTAGCCTTGAAAGAAGGACGATCCAACAAACAACTTAACGGCGCGGTACTCTATCGGTTAAATGAAAGACTCATGCATGTTAAAGAACTTGGGGTATTTTTACCCGTACATATTGTACCGTGACATTATGAAAACATTTCACAATCTTTTATCGATGTTATTTTAAAGAAATATCGATAAGGGCTGCTCTAGTAACCGCCATTTTATCCTCTCAGTAGAGCGTAGGTATACACGTTTTTCTTGTAGGTATGCCAAGTCCATAGGATTTAAAATATCTAATTTAAAATATATGGAAAACGACGCAGTGTTGAAGCTGCGACGACGCAACGCAACGCACGCGTCGTCGCAGCGTCAACGCTGCGTCGTTTTCCATATATTTTAAATTAGAGCGAGGCCCCATTAGTGCGTTGCGCTGCGTTGCGTCGTCGCTGCGTCGTTTTCCATACATTTTTTATGACATGCCCCATGTCCTAACCTCGCATTTAGTGATTAATATCACATTTTATAAGTTCCGGTCACTTCTTAACTTAAAACAAGCGCGCCGCAGACGCAGGTGTGGCATACAATGGGTTGATCCGTTGCGACGACGCAACGCAACGCACTAATGGGGCATCACCCTTACATGCCACATTAAAGCCTTGCGTCGTCGCATGCGACGTTTCAACGGATCGGCGAACGAGAGACGAAGCGGGGGAAAGGTGATGCGCTGCGCTGTTGCAGCTCCGGTGCAACGACGGACAGTATTCCACTGCTAGAGGGGCTGATCCACTGTGGAGGCTGACTGAGGTGTGTGTCGTCCTCTTGCGCTGCGACGTCGCGCGTCGTTGCATCGCAGGTGTGGCATACAATGCGTTGATCCGTTGCGATGATGCAACCAGATCCATGCATAGTTATGCATGGAGCAGTTATGCGTAGATGCGATTAAATAAAAAATTTTAACAACTGCTGCCTCCACAACCCAAAGTTAGACCACTGAGTCTTGCTGGGTTTTAACTACCCGTAGCCTGCTGTCACAGATAGTTTTAACATATCTGGGGTAGATGTGATGGCTTCACATACTCTCCGAGGTACGAAGGAGTCTTCATGTGCGAAGAATAGTCACCCACTCACGAAATAAACTTCAAAGAAGGAAATAAATGCAATGGTTTAGGTAACGAAATATATTAAAAACAGTACAAAAGTACAAATATTTATAAATTACTGGTGAGCGGGGAGGACTCGGATGGTGGGTTTGTAGCCTTTGTCGTCAGCGGTGAAGGTGACCTGGTACTCTTCACCATCAGGGGTGAGGTATGAGTAGGAGCCCTTGATGGCAATGCCTTGCTTGTCTCCTACGGTGATGAGGCTACCTTCTTCCTGACGGGATACACCGTCGCTTGTCTTGAAGCTGGAAGAAGAAAAATGTGTAAGTTAGCTTGTTTGATGATATGTGGACTGAATTTAGAATCTTTCTTGAAGTTTTTTCTTAGGCATGTACTAATAAACCTATTTAAAAATATTTTCAACCGACTTCAAAAGAGGAGGAGATAAATCTTGTATTCGATGAGTATTTATTTAAATGTTTATACTAAGATTCTGATGACGTGTTTGTTTGAACAGTATTTAAAAGTGAATTTTCACCTAAATTGTATTTTCTTCATTGAACATGGAATTGTCCTTTCATTAACACAAATTATCACTTAGGCGGACAGTGAATGAGACACAATTAAAGTTTTATTGTTATAACGCCTATGTGCGTTTACTGTCCGCCAAAGTGTTAATTTATTCGTTTTCCAAATACTTATACTTACTCAAAATTATATCCATCAGAATTAACAATGGTCCTTTCTGTGACAATTTCCGCAACTGGTTTGTCTTCAGCTGCTACTACTGCGACGAAGAGTGCGAGCACGAACAGTTTCTGAAACGTGACAACATACAATTATATTATTTCGTATAAGTAGGTGCTATGACGTAACAAAGTCATGAAGTCTATGCATCTTACTCTTTGATGTGCAACCTTTAGCCTTCAGCTCAGCGATGTTATGCAAAGACTTGTGACAACTCAATGTCTTTTCTAATATTGAATTACCTATATTTTATTTCATTGTGATTGCAACATCGCAGAGACTACTGAGAATACGTTTTCTATGAAAAGAAAATCTGCTACTTAGTAGGTGTCCTCCAACTTTATTTGTATGAAAAATATGTGGTAGTGGTCGGAGTGGACTCATTTGCAAAATTTGTATGCGTTTGTGGACTTGCCTTTGTACATAAGATCCCTGTGCAACATCGTATATTTATTTTTCAATCTGCCTAGCCTTTTCCCAACTATGTATCGGTTGGCTTCCAGTCTAACCGAATGCAGCTGAATACCAGTAGTTCACATGGAACGACTGCCTATCTGAGCTCCACAACCCAGTAACTGGGATTACCCAGTTACTGGGTTGTGGAGCTCGATACCTCTTAGTAAGACTGGTTGTCAGACTTCCGGGCTTCTGACGACCCGTAACGACTGTCAAAGATCCTCGAATGACAAGCACGGAGGAATCTCGATATGTAAAGATGGTCACCCATCTACGGACCAACCCCGGCAAGCGTCGCTTAACTTGATGGATCGACCCGTGCGGCTGTTATTACTTAGCCACGAGCTCCTCTTGTATATTGTATATTTATTTGTACAATAAGAAAAAAGCTTACGCCTGACAGCTAGAAATGTGGTAACGAAAAGGAACTTTGCGTAAAGAAAGATGCTGCTTCCAATTATTCTTTAACAATTTAGTGATTCTAACTAATACCCCATAAGGAAAGGTCGACTCATTCTTTGACGGGAATCACAGGTCAAATGGCGAAGAATTTGATAGAGAAATGAATAATTTATTATTTTATTTCTTTTCCAACTTACCAGAGCAATCATTGTGGTGGTTGAAGAGATGATATCCAAGTAGGCCGAACACGTAAATGTAAATGATATAAAAATCTGGTAAAAATCTCCTTAAATACATTGTCTGTTTGTGAAGTTACATCAATTGTAGAAGTGCAGTAACTAAGGTGATAACACGAATCAGGTTATGAAATGTGGCAGACGCACAAATTGACACACAGTCAACTGGCAACTGTTTGTCTTTACAATAAATACTCATTAACTACTGTGTGTTGGACAAGTTTGTTTCGTATTTTTCATTTAATTAACAATCTTTTCGTGCTAAGTGATGTTTGTAAGTCGATTAATGATTAAAATTCCTAGTTTACTTTGCTGCTTCTACGTTTGTCATTTGTCCTTGACCTATGTCCTTGACTGAGTGACTGACACAACAAATGCTCAAGATATAGTTTATCTTATAATGAGAGTTTTCATGAAAATTCACGCCACCAGTTGGCGCCACTTTGACTAGAGGTCTTTCATTTCCATAATGAATATAAAATATACGGTGAGGTTCATCATTCGTTCATCATTAAGTCACAACTAAAGTAAATAAAAGACACTTTTGACAGGTGCACAATTCCTTATTAATGATGATGTTTCCTCTTTTATTACAGTCTCTATAATATTTGAGATTTCACAAGGTTTAACTATAAAAAATAATTAAACAAAAATTGACACTTCTATTATAGGTACATATTTTAATTTAAAGGAAAGAACATAGGTACACACTTACCTATTACCTTAATTATTAATTTACAACTTATATAATTTCAAATTAACCTTAAAAATTTAATATAATACAATTATTGGTATCATGGGCGATTTTGAATTTATTATTTTACATTTTTTGATTTGATCTAGTAGAAATTCTTTTTGATCTACATGTATTGAGTAAAATTGTTATAACAATTTGAGATAATTTCCGTTAAATTAATTTAAACCATTCTAGTCAATAAATAACATTATTTGTCCAGTCTTTTGTTATCGAAATATATTCGAGCTAATACTTAAAGATTGCATTCCATTGTCGGCGATATATTACGATAATTTCTTGATGATTGTTCGGTAACCTCTCTTTCCGGCCTTGTACGTCATTTGGTAGAGGTGTCCCTTGGCGTCGTACCAGCGAACTGCGCCGGCGACGTCGAGAGCTGCGTCTTTGGTGCCAGGGTTCAGGATTGCTCCCTCTTCAGTGCGAGACGAACCATCACTGCCATCGTAACTGAAAGTAAATAAACATTTTCTTATTAAAAGTTTTTCATGTTCGATTGTTTTATGTTTTGAGTACCTACGGAGAGTCGAGCAAACAGCTTCAGTGGTATTACTAGATACACGAAAAGTATCAGGCGCTGTAGCACCTGATGTTTTATTGGATACATGCAAAGATTTCTATGGATACATTTGTCTTCGTCGTTACATTATTTGGCAGTGTCCGATCGCCACAATACATATATTATAATTAGTGTCACTAGTTTAATATGAGTTTTTGAAAACCTATTAATGTAAAATAATGTAATTATGTGTATTATGGTCTTGGGTTCGATTGCCAGCTCGGGCTAAGTGTTATTGGGTTTTCCATCTGAAATTTGTAAGTAGCAACCCGAAATCTGGCTTAGTGCCCGGTTAATGGCAATA
The DNA here is from genome assembly GCA_947363905.1 of Lithophane semibrunnea. Taxonomy (NCBI): domain Eukaryota; kingdom Metazoa; phylum Arthropoda; class Insecta; order Lepidoptera; family Noctuidae; genus Lithophane; species Lithophane semibrunnea. The sequence continues at coordinate 9,564,686 of OX376190.1, forward strand.
GGCTTACCAGTTATGTTTAAGTCCCATGTAATAGGGGTTGCCTATTACATGGGACTTTTACATAACTGGTTAAATGTGGGTGTACGCATATTTCCGCTAAGGCGTGATGTTATGCTATGTGTTATGTTATTAATGTAAAATCGATACAATCCATATAATAATGTTGATAAAAAAATAGTCATAATAGTTAACAAACTCGGGAATTTGGAATCAAAACTCTTTTGAACAAAGGATAGCTATTGTCCTAACAATCTTTGTGAGGATTAGTACACGTTAGTACATCGGGTGGTACAAGAGCGCTGGTTATAATTGCCATAAAAGGATTTCAACAATAACATCAGTGTATGTTATGTAGGTACGTAATGCTGCGACTTACCACGCTGACAACGACAAGTGACATGACATGGTTCGTAGCGTGTGGCAATTTAATTTTTTCGCCTATACTCTTGGGAAAGAGGTGCAGCTTTGTGAATATAGGTATGTATGTAAGTCATTGTGGATATTTTTCATTTTCTATTAGTTTTAATAAGTACTTAACTAGCATGCAGACATTGTCTAACATCGTAATATATGTAAGATTCATATAATAACCTTGGTTGGACACCAAATTAAAGACCGTTTTAAGGATTTCAATAATAAGTTTATTATCCTTTTCTTTATATATTATTGGAAGGTGTGTTTTACTACTATATTTAGAGCCTTGTGTGTTTACTTAGTATTTTACCAATTTTGATACTGAAAAAAGTTTTTTTTTTTTTAATTTGTTTACATAACTTGGGACCATGGGGCCCGGACCTTTGGAAGGATTACGGGGGCCGAAGATAACTTATTATTTACTTTAGCCAAAATCCAGTCATAACATTCAATTTATAATAGCACATCCATAAAGAGCGGTAGACAGATACCCACACAGACCAAAATATTTTCTACATTATAAAGAAAACTAGTTTATCCCATAAACACATACCAGAGATGAACGACCTTGACTTTTAGGTGCCACGTGAATATCCTTTTAGAGAATTTTAATGGGCTCTAAATTAAATGAGGTCGAACCAACTCTTATATACTAGACTGCTAAGAAATACGCAATATTTTTTTATAAACATTCTTTTGCTTTTTTTATATTTTAAACACTAGGAACTCAGAAAAGTAAATACCTAATGTTATGTAAACGAAATTGTAGAAAAAGTTTGTGCATCTTTATTTATTTTTAAAGTAAAATGTCTACATAAACGATGTTTGAACACCAATGTCACCGCTTCTAAATGCACTCTGTGTTAGACGCAGAGTACTAAGAACAATTAAGAAAATGTTTTTCATAGGTTGAGGTAAGCACATTGATTAAAACAAATAAATTCCTGACCTAACTTTAACATTGACTTTCCATTTGAAAGCTTTTACTTCTGTAAATACCTAGGACAAAGCTATGCATCGATTCATTGGCATTGCAGACTATCTAAACACTACATGGCTATTAAGCAAAGATTAGTCATACAAAATTCCGACTGTCAAAAACCATACGATATTCGAAATAAGATATTTATTTATTGGAGAGTTCCAACGACAAATATTTGGAGAATGATGTGTTTGCTCAAATTATAATATAGTATAATATATTACGCAAAGTTCAATAACCATCATTTTAGCACGAGATTCCGAGAAATGTCATGTAAACTTGTTAAACAATACTAATCATTGGATTTTTCAGTATATTCCAAATAAGATTCAGTTTAGGTACTTCGCACTTAAATATAACAGACTTACTTTTTATTTTTATTTTATTTGTTAGGGACAAAAAACAGTTACATGCTAAGCTTAACTAAATATTCTTAAATTAGCACAAAACGTGGAAATACATTTATACATAATCTATTCCATATTTATGTTACTACGCATGTAACCCACACAATTGTCCACGAACTCACAAAAAAAAAAAAAGTTAAAGGAAAACAAACATACAGTGCGCATCATAAAAGGCTAATCAGAAGAAGAAAGAAACAAAAAAAAAAAAATATATATATACTTAAGAAGCAATTCAATTGCTCTGAAACGATGTTTTGAAAGTGTAAAAATGTCAAGCTCCATAAAGTGAGTGTTGTACGCATCAACGAGGCGACGAAGAGGCACGCGCACCCCAGCGTTAGTCCTGCACGAATTTGTGTGGAATAGTCGAGGCACACGAACCTCACGAAGCATGACAGATCTGGGTACTATATATTTTAAACTTCGATAAAGGAATGCAGTCGAATCTATTATTACATATGCCGTGTAGCATCATTACACCGAGAAGAAATCGTCTAGCTTCCAAACTAAGAACATTATAATGTTTCAGTAATTGTTCATACGAGATTTTAGGACGATAACATTTATAATTCATAGTACGTAAATACTTTTTCTGCACAATTTCCAGCCTATCTTTGTACTTATCATATAGAGGATCCCAAATTTGGACGGCATATTCTAATTGCGACCGAATCAGAGTTTTATATAATATTAAGAATGTAGAGGGTCGTACAAAGTTACTTGAAAATCTCATTACGAGTCCATACATCTTAAAGGATTTTTTTACTATATTATCGATATGAGTATCAAAATGCAGACGAGAGTCAAGCGTAACACCCAAGTCGCGGACAAATTGAACTTCATTAAGACTTATATCATTTATTGAATAATTAAATTTGATCTGATTTATATTTTTTGTAAAAGATATTGTGTAACATTTAGGAAGGCTAAGAAAAAGTTTATTTCTGAGGCAGTATTCATAGAATCTATCAAGGTCCTGTTGTAAATTATAGCAGTCACGAATATTTTTGCAGGTGATATAAATTTTCATATCGTCTGCATACATCAAGAACTGTGAGTTAACAAAACAATGTTTAATGTCATTAATGAACAATATAAATAGAAAAGGACCCAATACCGATCCCTGAGGAACCCCAGATTTAACAACTATAGAGTCAGATTCATGCCCATTAATGACGATTTTTTGAGTCCTATTGTAAATATATGAAGCAAACCATCTGAGTAAATTGCCGCGTATACCATTAAATGCAATTTTTTCCATAAGCAGGGTGTGATCCACCTTGTCAAAGGCCTTCTGGAAATCCGTGTTACAGCGTCAACCTGTACCCGGCGGTCCATGTTTTCAAAGAGATAGTTCACAAAAGTCATGAGGTTAGTGGTGGTAGAGCGACGCTTGACAAAACCATGTTGTTCAGGGATGATAAGATGACGGATATGAGGATATAGTGCACTGTGCACAAGTCGTTCGAAAACCTTTGACAAAGTGGAAAGAATGGAAATGGGCCGGTAATTCTCCACATTGCTTTTATCACCACTCTTGTACACAGGGGTGATAGAGGCTCGCTTCCAAACTGTAGGAAAGACCCCTTCCTTCAAACATTTATTAAAAACTTACTTGAAAGAAGGTATAATCATTGTTCAAATTGTAAACAATTATTTCTTTTACAACCAGAACTTGCCATGGACTAAAAATTCCCAGCATTTACCAGATTGCATCAAGTTGTCTGCACGAAAAAACAAAACGAGTCATCCATCCTGAATTAAAAAGAAACAGCTTGCAACCGTATTGACAGTTAAGTGAAATTCCACCTCAATGGTGCTTTCGGAATAAAACTGTTCTTTATAAACTGAATGTTATGTACTGTATAATCGTGACGTTCTACTACGTACTGTATAATCCGACTACTGTACTGTATAATCGTGGGCTTGTTGTACCCATTCGAGTAACGGAGCTGTAAGTGGCTGTTTTCGTACCACTTTCGGCCGTTCAACTTAAAGGAGGCGTTTATGATACGTTTTTATACCCCACACGACAATGTTACATGTTACCATTCAACTTTTTTACGACGTTAAGGTGACATGCATGACGTTTTTAGGACAATGAGATTATAAATGGATCGGAGATCCGGGTTCGATAAGAATACTAATCGTTTCACAGTACAAACAAGATATGTTCGTGCAGTTAGATTCCAATAGGAAATCTTTCAGAAGCTTTATGTGTTTATTTTTTCATAATTTTATTCTGGAGAAAACGCCCCTGTTTGTGTTCTACAGTTTTATATGATGCTAGCTTCTTCTAATTCATTCAATAAAAAATCTTGATAGTCTACTATAAAGATTTTTTATTGAATGAATTTAAAACTTTAGGTCGAAACTATACTGTATAGCTGCTGGTATAAAAAAATCAATAAAGCCCTGTGGCACCTAGGCGTTAATTATTTATGTGGGCATCAAGACATGGCAATAAATTGGTGAATTAACGAAGAAATAAATAAACTTGTAAAACACTATTTTAAAAAGTTTACTATTAAGAATAGGTACCTATATTTCTTCTTGGTTTTTGGTTAACTGTAATTTTTGGTGAAGATGGTGTTTAGTTTTTCTTTTATTTACGGACATCTACTAGTTTTGATTCAGTCAATTTTAAATGTAAACAGGCACAGAAAAGCATTAAACAAAAAAAAAAACATTCTATGTAACATTTCAATTCTGTGAAATTGTGATTTATGTTTAGCAAAATTTTTATTTATTTTGCCTGTTATTTAACACAGGAAATAACTGTTAAATTATGTTTATTTATTGTAGGCTTTTTATTGTAAGTGACAGTTTTGTGTATTAAGTTGTTATCGAAGACATTTAAATAATTTGTGAATATTATCAACATTATGAATGATTGATTGTGAATATTGTTATGTTGTGATTAAAAAACAGGCTAAAGGAATGTAGGCCAAAGTGGTGATAGAGGAAGAATATATACATACTTATAATGTTTAGTAAAGAAGTTGGTCCCCTCTTTACACTCTAAATTAGGTGTGGATAGCGTCCTATACATATGCAGTCAGGGAAAGATTTTCTTCCTTCAGTGACTTATTTAATATGTATTATGCCAATATTAAGGCTCTTACATACTGGAGCGATTCGTCGCGCCACGCGACGCCGCCGCCGCATTGTTCGCCGTGAAGTTTTCTCAGAAATTGTTTTGTTAAAATTCGCGTCGCGCGGCCGGTATGTAAGAGCCTTAATATTAGCATAATACATAGGTACATTTGCACCATTCGCACCATATTCAGATCGAAATTGATATACTGACATGTCACTGGGGTGAATTCGCAAAAGTAGGTACTATTATTTATATTATGTTATAAACTTCTTTATTATGATTAAACTATCTTTATGATGTATTTGGTGCTTTAATTTTAATTTTGTATATATATTCCTTGGCTATCGCATTAGGAGAAGACCTGTAATGGTAGTATAAAGGCATTTAAATAAATAAATATATAAAATTACTTGCAGTATAGGTACAGACTTGCTGCATTTGTTTACCTATTACCTAAACCGCAATACACATATGGATGGATCGCACCGCATTGCAAAAACCCTAGAATTTGTACAGTCGGGCCGCAACGCACTGTTTTTTATTGAAATGCGTTGCACTGCGGTCCGGTGCGGCTGTAATGTGCACCAGCTTCAATACTTCAAGGTACATCCGTGTTATTGCAAATTATTCTGTGATGAACCATAGCGTCAATGATGTTTCATGTGATGATATCACATTTTTCTTGTTAGTGGCATTCAGTCTTTCTTAATGATTGTAGGTATTTTTAGCTTATATCAAAGTTTATAAAAACGGTTGCAATAGGGAATATGCATGTGATTCAAATATGGGTCAAATATTTTTTTTAATAAACTATATTACTTTAGAATTATGCCTCCATGAATATTTTTGAATAAAATTTCTTTTTGAGCGAGAAATTATTTTTTTAAAAGTCCCAAAAAACTGTGGGTAATTCAAATACTTGAAAAGCTAAGAGTGGATGTGATGTAACAATCCGGGATAACAATCAAAATGTCAATGTCAAGTCAATCAACAAGTGTCAAGTCAATGTCAAACGCTCCTACAAAAAGGAGTGTTTGACGTTGACTTGACAGTTGCTTGTTTGTTTTCACGGACTGTGACGTCACCACACCAAGCGCGCCAAATGGAGGGCGTTTAAATAGCCCGGATCGGTTGGATATTTTTAAACATTTTTTTAAGTACTTAAAATTGCTTTTTTGTCGTCGAATTTTTTTTAACTATTATTAGACGATGTAAACTATCAAATAATAATATTAAAAAAATACATGCATATTCCCTATTACGTACCTATTCAAATTTTAGTGAATTCATGGTTGGGTATTAGGTCCCATTTGATACATAGGTACCTACGATGCAGTGAAAAACCAGTTACCGAGGAAATTCCCAGACTACAAAACGGCAACTGAAAGATGCTGTTTTTCATTGAAAATACACGTAGACGTATTTTTTATAGAGAAGTTTCAGTTCGTGGAATGTTTTAAGTGCATGTGAATATGCGGCATGTGAAGTTGGTCCGCAGGTTCCTAGTATCAAGTGGGTTATACAATTGTACATTATATCTTAGTTTCAAAGGATTTGAGCGTGGTGGGTCATGCACCATTAAAATTTATGCAACGCTGTTAAAATTTCCAATTAAAGTAAAATGAACAAACCGGCCAGATTTTTCTTTTCTGTATTGTTCATAACGATGTAACAAATGAATGGAAAAATCGATGATTTTCAATAACATTGCATTAAAACATTCCCGGAAGTTTAGTTTCCCAGAAACACTATAAACAGTTTATAAAGTAGACTAAAACTAAGTTCCTAAGACTAGCTTGCTACTTGCTTTTGTACATTCGATTTCATTTCCATTCTAAGGTACAACAAAACAGAATCACAAATAAGAACTCCTCAGTATTTATATCAGGTTGTGCATCGTGTTATAAAACAAATTAGCACTTAGCAGACGATGTCGGCTATAATTAACTGCAAATATAATCCGATGTCCGTATTTATCTGCTAGGTATTGCCCGACAATGGAAACCGATTCCGCCTAGGTTCAAACACTTCGCCGCTATATCCTTGTGGCAGAAAGCCAACAAACATCACGGAAGAGCGATTTAAAAATATTTGCTTTCCAAATAAACAGCGTGTTAGTACCTTTAAGCAGGTTCACCACGTATTCGGATTATCAGGTTACACCTGCACACGTAAGGACAATATAAAGGTCAATTTACATAAACATGACATTCCATAGTGTTGGTCCGCAAATGTTTTTATCGATCTAAGGAGTGATGGTGATGGGTGAGTCAGACGTTTGCTTTCCTTTTCGTTTAGTATTCAAAATGTTTTTGTCATTTTATTACTGTAGGTAAGCATTTTTCTCAATCCTGTTTAGCTTTTTATAAAAGTAAAAGATTTCGAAATGACGCCGACGTTCGCGGGTTACGCTCTGTCAAGTTTGCTGCGGTTTATCTAATTTTGTACACATATTTTTCCAATTGTTATCCTTGTTATCCATGACAAAAATGCATGCATATATAATTTAGCATTATTGCCATATGCTAATCAAGTCGGTCAATAGAAGATTGTATTTGAAAAATAAAGAAATACTAATTTTATTTTATACGAATTTGCCGCGGTCGGTTTGTAGATGGGAGACCATCCATTACATATCAAGACCCCTCCGGGCCTCGGAAAGTATGTTAAGCCATTGGTCCCGACTGTTATTCGTAGATATTTGACAGTCATTACAGGTAGTCAGAAGCCCAAAAGTCTGACAACTAGTCATACTAAGTAAGGTATCTTGTTACCCAGTAAATGGGTTATGGAGGTCAGATAGGCAGTCGCTCATGTAAAATACTGGTATTCAGCTGCTTCCGGTTAGACTGGTAGCCGACCCTATAGTTTGGAAAAGGCCAGGCAAATTGAAATGACATCATAGTATGATAGTGTAAGTAGATGATTGAAAACGGATTAAAGATTGGTCATATAGTGGGAGGACACGTTCAACAAGATAGAGAGATACGGCCATTATAATTACACGTGTAGTCAAAAAAATTTTTGTTAGGTCGAAACTAAAGTTAAGACATGATGAACGGAACGATAAAAGTAAGCGGTTGACACGGTTTCAGAGTAGGTTTATTATACGTAATTATTTTGACGAGGATCAAAATACAGCTAGCATAATTGCTGGTAATTTAGTTTAAGTAATTATATCAAAACATTCATCAAAATTGAAGTAACTTTCTAAGCAATCAATTCGTAAATGGGGTGCGAGATCGTTACTATAGAATAGCACGTTTAGAATGCAGATAGATGGAATACTATAACATTAGTACACAGTAGTAGTATTACAGTATTCTACTGGCCCAGTTCATGACATAATGTAATTGTTTTTTACTCTCAGAAAAAGAATGGAATAAGCTTAGGTATTGGTGTATTAATTTTCTAGTCAGGAGCCTTGTTGCATAAGAATTTCGTAATCGATTTATTGTATCAATAGGATTAGCAAAACGAAGGTGTCGTCTTTGTGATGTGATATGCTATTTCGTACATCCTTGGACACAGTGTACAACTTGTAATCTAGGTACCTATTGCGTAAACAAGGCTAGGCTTTACTCGAGGATTGACTAATTATGTACGTAAGTAGGTGCAGTGTACACATATTTGTGTTTCATTTTCATGATCTCTGCAAAGTAATGAAAAATAAGACTGTTGAATGATTTCTCTATGATTTTTTATACCTATTGTTATCGTCACGTAAGGAAAACCCGTTACCTCCATGCGACTTTCACTCTCTCTGTCTCTTTCAATATATGAATGTGTGTGTGCGTGTGAGTATAGCGTATGGAACTTCGTGGATGACCCCCGACCGCACACGTTTTTCGTTAGTGTCAAAATGAGCTATTAACAAAATGTAGTTATTAAAATCAATTTACAATAATTTATTTGATTATGGCATCGTCGTTTTCATGTCTTTTCATTAGCAATATCTTCCCCAGATTTTTGCTTCAATATGGTTTTAGTTATTATAAAATAATTAAGTCCAAGATGGAAAAGCCCCGAGCGATTTTCTTTCATTAAATATTTTGAATTGCTCTTAGCAAAAAGTCATAATTTAAACACCGTTTAAAAATAATTTAGCCATTTGTTCAGAAAATGATTGGTTTAATTAGAATAGATAAACTAAAGTAATAATAATATTCTATGTTTTCCTAAAAAATAAGACTCATTTCGTCGTTTGATGGAAATATGAGACAGGGTGTATTTTTGATCGATAGTTGAAGTTTCATATTACATCTATACCGTTTAAATGTAACGGATTCATTGACCTCAAAGGTTAAAACGTTTTCTTTCAGAAGACATTGATAGAGATCGGAACATTTAAATATGTCATACATTCAGCGTTGCTAATCCTTTTAAAATATATGCAAACCTAGCCCAGTAACCATTTATTATAAAATATATTTTCTAATCATTCCTCAAAACGTCTTTTTATTAAAAATTTATTGCTAAATAAAATATTATACACAAATATCATGCTCGGGTCAAAATATTAAGATCACGACTTGTTTATAGAAAAATAAATGACTCAGTCATAATAAACTTGCGATGTTATTCAATTTACTCGATAGGTTATTAATGTAATAATATTAATTAGACTGTCGTTTAAATTTTCCGCACATATACCTAAATATTCGCGACTCGAGTTTTGGTTAACAAAGCTACCTAGAATACTCACTTTTCTTGAAAATCAAAAATTTTAATAAGCAAATTAAATAAAAATATATAATAATATTAATTATTAGGAATTTAATTTAAAATGTAAAAATAACATCCGGTTATTCGACTAAAAGTCTAAATTTTACCAGAATAAACATGTACCTATGTAGCAATAATATCGCATACCTACCTTTATAAAGGTGAGATGTTACTAAAAGAGAGCATGACCTTTATCTTTTTATAATATCTAGGTGCTTATCGACTCGTATGTAGGTACCCATAGATATAGCTACTGCGAACAAATATTTATATTTCTATAACAGCCATTTAGAGCCATTTTCTTTGTGCGTATTCCATTAGGTACTTACAGGACAATGTTTCTTATAAGCGACACTATCTGAGGTGCAGCTACATCAGCGTGTTCGGTTGGTGGCGAGGAAAATTGCTTTTTCAAAAAATCTAATGATATTGGTATTTCTTTGTAACATAGACAAACACAGTAAATTAAGCTGATTTGGTAATCTGCGACAAAGTATTTGCATAGCCTGTTGCAGATTACCAAATCAGCTTGCAGCAATTTATTCCTCTTCTGAGTTACGCACTTGTTGGTGCAACACTATTTACCTACTGGTAATGCAAAGTGTTGAAAAATAATCGAATGACATTAAAAAAAGTAAGAAATACTTACTGGTATCTATAAGAGTTGGGCAGGTTGGCTGTGTCAAAGTCATACTTAAGTATTTGAGCTCTTGGTTGGCTCACAACCGCAGGACTCGCCCCAAGCAATTGCACCAGCAAAGCGGACACCACACTCTGTAATGATAACAAACAATAAATATTTTTGGCATAAATTAAACCGTGTTTACTTAATTAGCAATTACGGCTGAGTCACACGCCCTCGGAACACGTTTTTTGGATTTTTGTGCGTCCTTCATTAATTCAATGATAACATCTCCGAGTCACCGACCAGTAAAAGCTTTTTAAACCATTTTTTTTCAAGATTCCTTTCTTGGTACACACAACGTTCAAATCGCCCGATTAAATTTTATCGCCTGTAATAAAAAAATCCATATCTAGAACACGAGAAATTCGACCTTGATCTTATATTGGCATAATTTAGAGTTCATCTTGATTTGTGTTTTTTGTTATCATTCCAAAACGACTATTCGCGCTTTTGTTGTGTTTTGTTTCTATTCGCGAAAATTGGTCATATACGTAGGTACTTGGATAACCTTCAATAGCATATCAGTATCACTGACAGTAAAAATATATCATATAGGTAACTATTATGACCTTTGCGGGATATACAACAAAAAATAGGTTTTTATGATGGCTCTCATAGAAATGTTATTACGATGATTAGTTTGAAAACTATTTTAAGAATAGGGAATATGCATGTATTTTTTTAATATTTTTATTCGATAGTTTACATCGTCAAATAATAGTAAAAAGAAATTTGACGGCAAAAAAGCAATTTAAAGTAGTTAAAAAAATGTTTAAAAATATCCAACCGATCCGGGCTATTTAAACGCCCTCTATTTGGCGCGCTTGGTGTGGTGACGTCACAGACCGTGAAAACAGACAAGCAACTGTCAAGTCAACGTCAAACACTCCTTTTTTCTATGAGCGTTTGACATTGACTTGACACTTGTTGATTGACTTGACATTGACATTTTGGTTGTTATCCCAGATTGTTACGTCACATCCGCTCTTAGCCTTTTCAAGTATTTGAATTACCCACAGTTTTTTGAGACTTTTTAAAAATTAATTTCTCGCTCAAAAAAAAAATTTATTCAAAAATATTGATGGAGGCATCATTCTGAAGTAACATAGTTTATAAAAAAAAATATTTGATCCATATTTGAATCACATGCATATTCCCTATTTCACAGATCATTCAATAAATAAAAAATAAACATCGCGCAGAAATTGACACATACCCATATTTATGGAATATTTGTTTATGGATATAATTGTATATAATTACTTTTATACATATTACATTCTCAACTTTAGCCTACCTTGCTGGATAGACAAACTAAAATGCACTTTGTAACGGATACTTCTTTGATTAAACGTACACTATAAGGGGAGATTTCGTCATCATGTTGTAGGCAAAACATAGAAGGCGTGGATAAAGCAAAGGTCAGAACCTAAACCTCTAACGACATTTCATGCACTGTAGGCGCCGCGCCGGTACTTGCAACACACATGTTCGTCAACATGCAATAACAGGAAGGTCGTCAGTTCAATCACTCAATTTATTGGCACAATTTACCATGCAAATTTTATCACTGTTTGGTCCTTATTTAGAGATGCACTTATATAAACACTTAACACGGAATGATAATTACCAGAATGAACAGCATCTTGTCGCGTTTTACAGATGACAAAAGAAGCAGGCGACTTCCTGGACAGGTTGTAGTCCGAATGTGCTAACGGTTTCGCAAGATCTCCTTATATATAAAGAGTGGCGGGTGTGTGCGCCTGGTGGCCGCATACAAGCGTGCGGCCCGCTCCGCCTGCGCTGAAACAGAGCCAACTCTAGCTGACCATTACACAGATCGACATGTGAATGGAGCGAGGATCCGCTCGGATACTACGGTTACAGATCTCTGAACAATAAGGTAAAACCCGTACCTACTAACAAAGAAAAAATAGACTCTCGAATGGGTTTCCGAACTGAAAGTAAAGACTAGTCGTTTAAAATCACGTCTGTTAATGTTTTAGTTACTGGAACAGCGATAGTAAACAATTGTTTCCTTCGTATGGCTCATTTGTTACTGACTGCGACAAAAGGTAGTTGAGTAAAGTAGTACAAGTACGCATGTAGCTTTGTGTACATATGAGGGACATAGCCACATGGGTAGCATATTTGTTGAGTGGTGGGGTAGTCCGTAACTTACAAATTACAAATGTATAATAAGTAACTATAGCTAAAACAGAATCTGAGTATATATTATCAGATGCGACAAGTGGCTCTTCACCTAAAAAGGAAACTAAAACTAGCTGGCCAGATAAATGCTCATATATGGGCACATTGTAGTTTGACCCTATTTAAATTTATGCACAGACACAGGCGGCAGACATACCTACATTATGAATTTATATTTAAATATACTTAGTAATTGTAAAAACAGTTCAACATCATCATCACGTAAATAGTTTTAAGTTATAACTAGTGGCACTAACTTTGTATGATCTAATGTTAATTCATTGACAACTTCTTTACTGGAATAACAATTTATGATTTTCCGGAAATGTTTGAATGAAAACTTCAGTAAATAATGGTTAAAAGAAAATTACAATGTTAACTGATTCCTTATGATTTTCCGGAAAAGGAAAATCCGGAAAATGAATAGGTAGGGTATTGTAGTCCACATGTGATAAAACACACCTAGGACTAACAAGCTTTCTTTAGTGTCAATAAATATTAGAGACTAGCTGACTCGACAGAAGTTTTCCTGATATTGCTTATTCTCCCGACTTACCTTTTTTCCTGATTACTTTTCCATGACAATAAAAAAAAACGCGTATCCATCGTCCGAATCGTGAATCTTGAGTTCATACAAAAATCCCATGAAAAAAAAGACATTCAGCTTTTTTACAATTTTTCTTTCCATAATACCCCCATTTACACTACTACGAACATTTTAAAATATTTAAGTACCCAAATCTGACTAGCCGTTCTCAAGTGATACGCCTACCAACGAACATCATTTCATTTTTATTTATATCAATCAGCAGGCGTAGCATGGCGCTTTCTATCTCTACGAAGAATAGACATAGCTTTTTCTATACAAAGTGACAGTTCGTTTCTTCATTTTTGACATCCACCGTAGAAATGTTTCTACAATCTGTCATTTTGTCTTTCATTTCTAACGATCTTTGTCTAGGTCTTTTTATATGTAGACTATTTCGGAAGAAAGTTTTCTATCCTTACTGTCAAAATCACACTGACAACCGATAAATCCTATGATAAAACAAAGAATTCTGAGTCGAATTATGTAAAAGAGTGAATTTCGTAAAAAGTGCAGTTGACTCTTTCTATTTTGCTGCCGTCTCGTACTGTCTACTGTCTACAGGAAACGTCAGTTTTGTCTACTCTTCCGTCGACAAAACGGTGCTCATGCTACGCCTGCAGCAATCAAATCCTGTGTACGCTTCGGATGAAAGTATCAAGTTACTACGCTACGCCGCGACCGCTTGGATAGTTCTGTCCCCTGGTAGGTATAACTCAAATTGACGTCTTAACTAATAAACTGGCACTTGCGGCAACCCTAAACTCATAAGTCACTTACTCCGAGGTAAATAAAAAAGATAAAGTCAAACGTTATCAAATTCCACATAACTTGTGTAAAGATTACGTGGGCACTTACAAAAGTTACAGGCATTCATGTAACGGGAACTACATACTTGTTTCCTTACAAAATAAATTTATTGGCACAGTATTTTATCTCCAATTGATGTGTTTACGTCACCCTTATTTATTTACTGATGACGCATTTCTTGGTGTCAAGAGCAATAAGCAGGTGCTAACTTGCACGTGAAATGGATGATTTAATGGAAATCGTTATAATTTATACTATGTACTTCTTACGTAACGATTTGTCTTTCGTGTCTATCCAAAGGTTGTTTGATAGAAGTGGTTATTAAAAATTCGACTATTAAATTGCTGTTTTTCTTTTTAATTTACTCTACTCAAAGAGTCTCGGTGTAAAAGAAGGTTAGTTTCTTTTATTTACAAGCGACTCGTGCTTCTTAAGATTTGACAAAAATATCGAGATTTCTTTAAAATGCAAGTTTAATCACACATAACATAAATCTCAGTTTTTTTAATTTCTAAAGATGGTGACAACCGCTTCAGAGTCCTTTGCGTAGTTAAGAAGAACAACGCGGGCATACAGACAGACATAAAAGCGAATTTAATTGTGGAGATGTTAGGTTTTTCATGAACGAGACATTTGCAAAGTGTGAAGATAGATTAGGCGTGAATTATATAAATTTTTAAATATATACGCTATACATAAATTAATATATACGCTGATGTCGGTGTTGTACGTCAGTCACCCGTGACGTACAACACCGACATCAGCGTAAGAGGAATTCAGGCATAAGATCGTGTACGTCGTCGTGAAAATTAGCATATTACCTTATTACCCGACTGCCCCAGAAGGAGGGTAATGTTTTTCGAGAGTATGTATGTATATTTGTATGTATGTATGTCTTTTTCTATGGCACGCTCTGTAGACTAAACGGCTTGATAGAGTTTAACATACGAGTTGTCGTTAGGTTCGTCTTAATTGTGGGAGTGACATAGGCTATAATTTTTTCATATATTCCATCTGCAAACAAAAAAAAGGGAGGGGAAGACTAAAAAAAAAAATTACAATATTGGTATCTAATAAAAGCTACTAATGAGTTAATTCCAAATATATAAATTAATAAAACTAAAACAAATTATTTAAAAAACAAAAAAACCCGCCTGCAAAACGCATAACTTAAAAGAAAAACAAGCCAAAATTCTACCGATTATAATGCTTGTTTTTCTCTTTTAAGTTATACTTTTTTGCAGGCGTGTTTTTTGTTTTTTATCTAATTTGTTTTTTTAAATCATTTGTTTTATTTAGGTACTTTTTATCAACGATATGCAATGAAAGTATGTAACAACATAATTGTAATATTACATATAAGTATTTCACAAGTTTTAGATCAAAAAGCAAGGTCGTGACGAGCATTCAAGATTTAAATGTGACATCACAATTCGCAATATTTGGAGTTTCTATATCGAAATTATATATTTCTGTTGCCGACTATGCATAATTAATTAGAAATTGCATAGATACTACTAACGTAAGAAATGAATATTCTGAGCCTTTCTTTACTTTGACCAAGACTGAATCAAAGCTGTTTTTGGAACGGAGTTCCTCATCCCACGTTATACTCACACTTGGCGAATGAGAACTAGTCCGAAAAGAGTTTAACATTTTGATCGTTAACTCTCAAATGTTGTTAATTAATTTCATTGTTCATGTTATTACATAATATACAATGAAAGGAACTTCGTTTCAATTTGGTGTCCCACGACACGTTAAGTCGTTTACGAAAAGTTTAATGCGTTTTTTAATTATTCAAACTTTTCTACAACCTATGTTTCCCAATAGTAAGATGCAAAATACCGACAACTTATAGACCAAAGTGGATTACACCGGGTATTAGAGTCTGCAGCAAAAAGAGACGGTCTTTGCTCTGGCAATATAGGTTAAACCCCAAAAAAAACACAAAATCCGCTTTATAAACATTTAGCGCCTGGTACCGCTGACTTTTTTTTACACACCGCCGGTTGATTTAATAGCTGATGCGATAAAAATTGCGGCGCCATATAAATTTCTCGACGTGGGACTTAACATAAAACTCATTTTAATTAAATCAAAACTCTTTTCACGAAACTACATAATTATTAAGGCATAATTATACATAATCATCAGAGATTCCAAATAGGACGAAGAACAGGATACCTACTTCTTTCGAGCTTTTAAACAAGATGTTTCAAGTATGCTGTTTTCTCAACCAATTATTTGAGATGACTGTCTGCTTAACAACAGAGTAATCAAGCTTGCACATCAGACACTACAAGCCATTGCAGATGTGCACACAAGTCGGGTTTTCTCATACAGTAGCGATGAGACAGACTAAGATTAAAATGATCGAGAAAACGTAATGCCTTGCGGTAGATTTTAGGTATGAGAATGGAAAAAAAAACTATGTTGTTATTTTCAGTAACAGAGGGCCAGCCAATAAAACGTTAATCGTATCAGAAATTGGGCAGATGAAATCAACAAAAAAACATGGGCAAAAACTGGATCGTCGAAGCCTGTGGCTAAGTTATTCCTATAAATTCTGCTTGTATTAAAGGTTAAATTTTTATTATAAGAAAATCTGGAATAAAGTTTTCTTATGTATTTTAAGTAAAGATATGGTGTACCAAATCACGGGAAGAACGTAGACTGAAAACATAATAATTATGAAATTATGAAACCTATAGCGCTAGTCACATAAATACAAGCATGTCATAGTCAAGGTATAAATATTTCATAAAAAATGTTCCCACATAATAAATAATATCATATATGTCATATATATCATATATACCTATAATTATGTTATGCTGATATTATGGACGTGGCAATGATTATTATTATCGGGAATGTTGCTGTTTTTGCAAAACATTGAGGCCATAGCCATAGGTATCTACTCAAGATTATGCAAAACTAACCTATGATTTTCCGTTTTGCTTCGAACTTCGAACACAAAGCCTTCAAAAGCTATGTTAATTAAATCTTGTTTGATTGAAATATTACATATTTTATGTGACATTGGAATGAACTTTACCTTCTAAATAAATTAATTATTGAGATCAAAATATTAAGTCATCGTATATTGTATAGTAGAATCACGGAAATCGTAAAAGATAAAGCGAGGCCCTGAAGTAAACTAGGTTTGATTCACGAATTCATTCGGATGGTAGATAATATTTTTATTGTAGGGTTGAAATAATTAGTAAGCGTTTTTATTTCTTAAAAGCAGTTTTTTTGTTGTTGTGTTACTGCTGTTGATAGAACCTTAGCTCGTGCAAAAGAGACGATGAGGTACTCCATTGAATGGTGTATCTAGGATTGTAGGTACCAACTTAATTATTATTTTTCAGTTATAAATATAATTATTGAAAGAAAATTAAAGCCACGGATATGGTATAAATAATTTAGATAATGTGATTGCCTAGGCTTGTGTCGTCTTAATTAAGTTTTTCACCGTTCTGAATTTCTGATACAGATAAACATACCAATCCTGCGTTGCATTTTCACAATATCACTTTATCTTATTTAAATCTTCTTAAATATAGCAATAAATTAATTGATTTATTGACAGATTGGCAAATAGAATCATCAAAGTTATTAAATTATTTAAATGTATGAGTTGTAAACCCAGCAGGCTCTGCATTAATGAGAAACTGAATTGTTACTATATTGGAATTATTATTTATTGTTTGAACTATTCATGATAGCATTGCCAATCCGTCTGTCATGCATTTCTAGGACTAGACAATTTTTTGTTGATATGATCATGTATCTACTTAAATAGTGCCAGTGTAGATCCACAGCACCAAGGCGCATTTTTTTATAACGATTCCTTTAGTATACTTTGACCAAAACGGATCGATACGTTACGATCCGTTTTGGTTTGCGTGAACCAGTCACATGCTAATTGAATTTCAAGCAAATACATTCCTAATTTAGAATATTAAAAGGTTGTTAACCCTATACAAATTATGGAGATCTTATCATGTCTTTTAATATGATAAAACAAAATAAGCGCAAAATGTAATCATAACTGTATGTAGGTACTCAAACAAAAATAACATTTCGTTCCTTAGAATAAAAACACACGTAAAGTTAATAACGTCAATGAATTCTCATGGAATTTCAGTAAGTACCTATATGAGATGATGATGACATAAGATAAGATGTAAGACGTGTATTGTTAGACTAATGATTATGTCAAATAACACGGCAGTTCGTACAGGATCTTCCAAGTTTTTACTGCCTAAATATGACGATTTCATTAGGATACCTCATACATTTATGTCATGTAGAAAGAATGTGGGCAACGAGGTGACTTGCACGAATAAAAACCCCAAGCAATTCAAAACAGTACCTAATCAAAAATTTCTACAAGTTACTTGGCATGTATGCAAATAAAAAAATAAACACGGTGGCACAGCTCTCAAAACGGTGAAGGAAAACATCGTGAGGAAACCAGCATGTCCTAGAGCAAAAAATGCGAAAATATGTGACATATATCAATCCGAACTGGGCCCACGTAGTGGATCACGGCCCACTCCATCTCATAGAGTCCTGTGTCCCAGCAGTAGGAATATTATAGGCTGACAATGTATAGCTATATATGAAATAACCTCATATTAACAGACCTTCATGCAGGCAATGCCTAATTTGCAAAAACTCAAATTATTGTATCTTCTATGATTTATGGTTGAAAGACAGACTGAGACAGTCATACTGTTTGTTGGTACCTACGTATCAACAAACAGTATGACTGTGCTATTCCTGAACATGGCTTACCTGTATTTGCATGCCCTTACATTTCACCTAGACCACAAAGGAGGTCAAGCGGCCAAAAGCTGGTAACTTCTTGGCTAAATAAAAATCATGAAAACATTTAGAAACCCACTACGTATAATAAAATTGTATCAAATCATGAAAACATTTAGAAACCCACTACGTATAATAAAATTCATTATTCGTAGGAAATAGATGGTAAGAAATGACTAAGATGGTAATTAATGGGGACACGGGACAAAAGGAGGTTTAAACCCAGCAGTAGGTATAAACGAACTGTGAATAATAATTTAAATAAATGATTCAGATGATTTAAAAAAAGCAATATAAATAATGTAAAACTTCAACGGTGTCTTAAATACTTTCTCTCTATACATCACATTTTAAAGGTGCGGTGTTACTGCGGTATATAAATAAAAGTTAAGGGAAATTGCTTGAGTCGGTGGTTTTTCCGATGACCTTTTTTAAATTACGGTAAAAGTAACGACATAGCTACCTTACAAACTACCTACATTCGTTGTTTCGTATGTTTCAGAGAGATTGTGGTAGTGAGTAAAAGGGGCAGTTATCAGCATCCTCAGGCATTAATTAAGCAGGGCCTATAACACTATTATGGTAATAAGCTTTGGAGAATTTGGGGAGATTGGGCATCACCCTCTCAAGCAATCTCAATAGTAGGTAGGTATGGACATTCTTTCTGCAAGTAACAGCGAACTGCTATCAACGTACTGTGACGTCTTTTTACGCGTTTATAAAGTAAAAGTAAGCAGTAACAGTTATTTGAAGTTGTTTATGAACATTAGATATTTATGACTCGACACGTCCTTGACACTTCGAACTATTGTATGCAAAACAGTCCTAAGGTTTCCTCAAAAGAGTTATGGTTATACGTTACGTACATAGAATATCCAGTAGTACAGGTAATTTTCACCTTGTTTACAACCTGACAGTCAACTTTTACCTTTTGTTTTGAGTATTAATGTGCAACTTTCTTAGTTGTACAATCGACAGCAATAAACCTACAATTTACGTGCTTGATGTACCTATTAACTTGGCGATCTGTATAGGCGACCTTTATTTTAATTATTGGATTATATTTTATGTATTTACTAATGATGAGTTTGGCTAGCAACTCGTTGAAAAGAACGTTCTAGTATGTTATATAATTTCAGAGAAACATGAGAAGTACCTAGACAACGTGTTTTTTTTTAATCACATAACTCTAGGGAGCATATCAAAGAATCAACTGGCATATAAATTATTTTCATTCAAACCAATCCTACTAATATTATAAATGTGAAAGTTTGTGTGTTTGGATGTTTGTTACTCAATCACGCAAAAACGGCTGAATGGATTTGGATGTAATTTGGCAAACAGATATTTTATAACCTGGATTAACACATAGGATACTTTTTATCCCGATATTCCCACGGGATCGAGACTTCGCGGGTGAAACCGCGGGGCACAGCTAGTCATTCATATATTTAAAGCTAACAAAATGCGACGGTGTCATATTTTTTTTTATGAACAAAATTAAGTAGTCAGAATTAAATTTTATTAATTAATTTTTTACTTTTTTTTTAACTTAACTTTTACGTAAATAATCGTGACTAGGTTGATTTTATTTTAAATAAAAATAATAAAAAACATAATATAGTCAATTGATTCCATAGTCATGGTCATTGTTGGTCTCATTAATACGCTAGAGTTATGGGATTAAAAACTAAAAACACGTATTAATAATATAATATAATAAATAGCATAAATAGTATTGTCCCACTGCAGGACAAAGGCCTGCCTTTCCTTTTTCCATTCAACACGATCCTGAGCCGATATGTACCAATCCCTCCTATAAGCGTCAAGTTCGTCCCGCCATCTGCACCTGGGTCTTCCACAATGCCGTTGGACGTTTTTAGGAACCCATGGTTTTAGCCCACAATGCAGTTAAAAATGCTGCATCATCTAACTAACTATGACTAATGAAAATCCAATTTCCCCAGGTTGATACTTTCAATTATCTGAAAGACATACCTATTTGGTAAGACGGATATTATTGACAAAAGACCGTAGGCGAACTATTCTTATATTATTTGAACTTAATATTAGTTGAGTTTACTTAGCCAAAAAAAAATTTGATGCTATGATCAACCTAAACAAAGAAAACATGAAAATATTCGTAGAGAGAGGAAAGTTTTCGTTTCTTAAGAAAAAACGAAAATATGATAGATCAGCTTCTATCACCGTCTTTATCTAGCCCAGGGTATTTGTATTTTATTGTAAAATATAATAGTCAGTCAGTCATGATGACTGACGGGAAAATGGAGCTGCTTTGTAGTTTGTGTCGTCAGGTAGCTATCGTATAGGTACCTACACGTCGGCGTCGACCAGCAAAAATTATGTTAATCATAGTAAAATAAACATTTGCCTTTGCTCTAATTGCTAAAGTAAATATCCGTATTCAAGAAGACAGGGCACTATTTGCAACTGCAATTTGGTCAAAATATTTACTCAACACTGACGTCTATTGTGCAACAGCAAGACAGGTTCAATGTTAATCTATCCGTAAATCACATAACAATGGATACCAGCGAAATACCAACTAGACCATAAAAATAACATCCTTGTCTTTTATAATAAAATTCTTAATAATACCTTAATAATATGAACTAAGCATACTAGAGACATGCATAGCAGTTGTTTGGATGCATTTGATTTGACATATCAATTGTTTTTTTACAGCTGCGAACGGAGTCTCATGGAAATAACCATGTACAGTCGCGGAATGAAAAGGTTGACCACCTTAAGATCTGTTTTTGCTTGCTCAGTATAAGTTATCAGTATCTGCTTTATCGACCGAGTATGTATGACACATTCCGTCATAATAAATGTAATTTCACTACATGGCCCACAGATACATCCACTATGAGAATTGACCTCTTTGCATTTTGGAAAGGCGAGTTAAAATTAAAAAAGAAAACTATTTCTCTCATCCATTCTTCAGTTATTTCAGGAAGCTGAAAAGAAGACCGAAAATATCGAACTTACGTTTTGCGAGCAGAACATTAAAAATCATAATGTGTAAATCTAAATCTAATATCATATATTATCATTTATCATGTAACTTGTAATTTTTATAGGAAATGAACAGTTCTTTTTTTTAATATTGTAAATATTTTAAGCACGCTTTAATAATTTAATTGACTTAAGAACGAGTAAAACTTGCCTTAAATCACTGGTGTATACCCGTGTTCACAGAAATCAAACGAATTTAATGCTAGTAAAATATATTTTAACAAAACAAACAATCACTTCTGTGAAAATATGTTGGGATTTATTATTAGCCCACAATCTTAACTGAAAATAAGGAATAACTGAAGAAGTAGTGTTTAATAAGAGACGTAACCACCACGAGCATCAATTACACTTTGTAACCTATTTCCAGAGCACAGGTTCGTTCCTCTCATTTCTTCCCAGATCATTTGACAGTGGTTTTCTATGGCATCTTTGGTCCTTACGTTTCTGTTCTCCCAATGCTGCACCATTAAACCCCATAGGTTCTCTATCGGATTTATATCTGCAGATTTTGCTGGCGAGTTATTTTTTTTTATATCACGGTGCCGGTCGAACCATTCACTCACAATACGAGCGGTTTGTGTGCGAGCATTATCTTGGACAAAACTAATCTCAGGGAAATCGTCAGCCGGATAAACGGTTCGGACACTTGGCAGTATACTCTCTTCCACAACCGGCATATAGTGAGTTGCGTTTGCCCTTGAACGCAACTCACTATATGCACATCCATCCCCATAAATTTGCCGAAATTCGTCCGGAACTAAAATTGGGCACTACATGGTCCTCTGTATATCTCGTACCGTTATAATTATCTCCATAAATGTTGCCTCCCATATTGGCTCGATTTGAAGCAATTTTCGTCGGTAAATATTATCGTACGTAAGCAATTTTGTTTGCGTGTCGTCTATAATGCAATTCCATTGAGTGTAAGGCGTTTCTTATTACTCTTGGACAAACTTCATACATTTCAGCGTAATCATTGGTTGACACAAAACCGTTATCTTCATATTGTCGTCTCATGTCAGCTCTTTGTGCTGCACTAAGGAAGGGGCGGCGACCTGAATTATGACGATGATCAATCAGTTCACCTTCTTCAGCATATCTTCGAATCTAGAATCTCACAGTATACCTGGTTAAATTTAGGTTTCGCGATATTTCACTGATAGTGTAGCCATCTTCGTGTTGATCAATAATAGCTGCTCTTTCTTGAATATTTAAATTTCTCGGCATTGTAAAATGTATACGAATAGTAAATAAATATATACGAATAGAAGAAAAAGCAATGATAACATTGACAGGAACAGTTTTTTTTTTTTTTGTGGTGGCTTCTCACCGTTTGTGCATTTAGCCAATGTCAAGTTTAGTTATAGTAGATAGTAGAAACAAAGGTAGGGAAACGAGAATATTATTAAAAACGGAATTTAGGTTAGGAAGGTTTATAGGATCAGTATATTTATAAAGGATACCATAATGAATAATGAACAAATTACAATGACGAAAAATTACAACTTAATATTATTTAAAATGATGAATGAGACTATACATTTATATACAGGAAAGCTATTTGTGCAGAGTAAAGAAAGTATAGCGGTAGGAAAAGGAATACGGAGAGACAATAGGTTACTGAGAAAGGAAGAACGATCGTGTAAAGGACAGGAGAAAAAAATGTGATCTAAGTCGCCTACATCAGTGCCACACAAGCAAATAGGGTCGTCGATGATATGAAATTTCGCAAGATGGGCTGGAGAGCAAACATGTCCCAATCTCATTCGTATTAGAATGGAGGTCTCCATCTTGCCAAACTTTGCCCTGCCAAACCACGGTTTTTCCGGAACGTCTGGTTGAATAAGTGAAAAATAACGACCCTTCGATTTGTTTCCAATATCCCAAGCAACCTTCCAAGTTTCCCGAAGAAAAGTCTTTGGTAACGACACGAGGTCATAGCTAAAATTCGTATATGGAACTAAGTCTCCACACTGCACCGCATCACCGGCAAGTGTATCAGCCACTTCATTTCCATGGATTCCAGCATGGGCCGGAATCCACACAAATTGCAGTGTATTACCCTCAGAGATGGTTCTAAACGCAAATTCTCTTATTAAGTAAACGATAGGGAACTGAGATTTGTGTTCGAAAGGGGATTTATTAATGGCTAGAAGAGCACTTTGAGAATCGGTAAAAATTATAGTTTTTTTTAACTTTAAAACTCGAGTATATTCAATGGCTTTTAAAATACCAAAACATTCCCCCGTAAAAACAGATGTCTCAGGAGGCAGTTTTATTTTTTGTACGATGTTGTATTGAGAATGGTATGTACCTATCCCAACACAACCCGTCGGAGAAAGCTTGGAAGCATCCGTAAATATATGGTGGTACTCTATGTATTCAGCCAGAAAATGATTAAAACTTAAAAGGCAATCGGGATCTGATTTACTTACAATATATTTTATAATGGGACTGAATTGTAAACTCTCATAACTACTGCTAAAGAGGGGAAGTTTATTGGAACGGTGAATAGGAGAAGAAAGTGAAAGGATTTTTTTATAGCTTACAACTAAACAGGGGGCAGCACGTTTATGGGACCAATAATCTGAAACACTGAAGAGTCCAGTATAGGTATGAGAGGGTGAGTTGAGAACTGAAGAATTCGGAACAAATATTTGTCAGATAGGAATTGTCTTCTAAGATATGAAGGAGCTTCCCCGCACTCGACTTGAAGTGCATTAATGGGACTAGATTTCATGGCACCCGAAATAATTCGTAATGATTTAGATTGGATGCGATTCAACTTTTTAAAAGCCATAACACTACCAGGTTCTAGCACAAACAATCTATAATCCAGAGTACTTCTGATGATTGCGTTGTAAATAAGTTTCAGAGAAAAGGGATGTGCACCCCACCACACGCCAGATAGGCATCTAAGCATGTTTAGGTGATTTTCACATTTATTAACAATGTAATCACAATGAGGAACACTAATTAATTTACAGTCAAGTATTACACCTAGATATCTGAATTTACCTTTAACTGGAATAGGTATTTCTTTATATAAGAGATTTAATTTGGGAATATTTCTCTTCCGGGTGAATAAAACAGCCGCGCTTTTAGACGTGGATAAATCTAAACCATTTAGATGTAGGTAACCATGACTCCAAAGAAGATAAAGCAGAATTGATAGCATAGCTAGCTTGTTCAACAGATTAACTTGAAGAATATAATAATAAATCGTCGGCATATTGCAGAACCTTAACATGATTAGTTAGGGACAAGTCTTAATCAAAAGTGTAGATATTGTATAGAAGGGGACTGAACAGGAACTGTTATTCACATTAATAGTTTTAATCATTTTATGCGAAGAGGATATAATCATTAGCTTTATCAAACTTGACACAACGTACTGGCATGATCAAACTAATAAAAAGGTTTTAGTTCGACTATTAATAGCCTAGGAACATTCGTCTAAGTAAATTTGAACTTTGTTGTCAAACAGTTAAACATAATTTTCAATACAACACTCTCGTCTGTTACACAGTTTAAAAAGGTAGCATGTGCTTGCAACGAGTAACTGAATTTATTTGAAAACTGATCGACTTTTTCATTCCGCGACTGTACCTGCCTTAGCAATACCTACTTGGACTTTCAACCGTATTCAGTTTTGACAGTTCGAAGCATAAGTGCTCGGCGACACGACGCCGCGCCGCGCACCTTCGCGGTTCGGGCGGTTTATTAAGGTGTCTTAATTTACCTACTTACTTACCTTTCTTCTACATACCTACAACTTAAAGTCAAAGAAGTTAAAGATTTTTTTCGTAACAATTAGATGATTGTCTGTCTTGATGATTTTTGTCTGTGTAAATAACCTTTCTGCAGTTTCTTTCCAGCAAGCGCGTCGTTAGCTTTGCCGCCTACCGTTTTGTTTCGAGCAATTCACGTATTCAATGAATGTCTTTCAATTTAGTATAAAAATGAATATATTTATTTTTATACTAAATTGTTTTAAATCTTTAAAACTCGAAGGAATAAACCTACTTTCAGATGCAGAATATTGCAAAAATGACAGATGAGTACATAGTGTAGATTATGAAGTGGATAATGAAACCAAGCTATCAGCCAGTATTGCAGTCTTAAATACTACTGTAACTGACCATGCCTCGGTCTTCATGAGCGTATCCAAAGTAAAAACTGACTATCGTTCTCCAACCATCAAGACCGTTATTGACTTTGAAGAAGCTGCTAAAAAGCTTATAAACAAAAACCTATCTAACTTATTATTAAGTGACGACCCTAACTTTGTGATAGAACATTTAATTAATAAACTTAAAGAATCTCTGGATGAGAGTATTAAGATAAAGAGAATCTCTAGCAAACAACGTATTATCAAGCCCTGGATCACCAGTGGTCTATTACGTTGTATCAGGAATAGAAACAGAATGCAACTAACATTAAGGTCCGATCCGTTTAATGTAATATTAAAAATAACATTTACTAAATACCGTAACTATTGTAACAAATTAATTAAAAAATTAAAACGTAAATATGAATCTGATCTACTAAAAACTAATATTAAAAACTCTAAAGCACTATGGAAATCAATCAAACAAATAGCCCAAATTAACACATCTAAAATTGGAAGCTGTGAATTGCTTAACACTCAAAGTTCTCCTATAGAGTCGGTAAATTGTGTAAATGGTTTTTTCGCCAGTGTCGGTAAACGACTCGCAGAAAGTATCCTCAGTGGATCCTCGCAGTCATCTGGCCTAATTTCAACTCCTAAAACACACCTTTCTTCTTTCGTACTTCTGGAGACTGACCCATGGGAAGTCGACAGTGTTATATCAAACTTGAAAACTGACAGTGCTTCTGGTTGGGACGGTATCCAGACTAAATTCATAAAAATGGTTAAACCCCTCGTTGTTCCCATTATCAGCCATCTTGCCAACCTCTGCTTCAGAAAAGGTATATTCCCTATCTTGCTTAAAAAATCTATTGTTACACCTGTCTACAAGGGTGGTGATAAAAAAGATATCAATAACTATCGACCTATTTCAGTCTTGTCAATTATCTCTAAAGTTATTGAAAGGCTAATCAACTCACGCCTAATCACTTATCTCGAAAAATTTAATATTCTATCCAGTTCACAATTCGGATTCAGAAAAGCTAAATCTACAGGAGACGCCATCTCAGGATTGTCCTCCTTGGTAACTAAGTGTTTGGACCATGGAGAAAAGTGTCTGACAGTATTCTTAGATCTAAAAAAAGCCTTCGACACTGTTTCTGTCCCGACTCTTGTGAAAAAGATGGAGTATATAGGCATTAGGGGAACACCACTAAAACTCTTAACTAATTACCTACAAGACCGTACACAAAGCGTAAAAATTGACAGCTTTACTAGTGCTGACACTAAAATCGAGTACGGTGTGCCCCAGGGAAGCGTCTTAGGCCCCACATTATTCTTGATATACCTTAACGATTTAACTAATCTCAAGATTGAGAGAGGTCAAGTATTCTCATATGCGGATGATACTGCCATTGTATTTAATGGTACTTCCTGGAGTTCAGTTTTTGAAGCTGCTGAGCATGGTCTCCATAATGTTGCAAACTGGCTTAAGTCTGCACTTCTTACCCTAAATATCGCCAAAACAAATTATATTTGCTTTGCTATAAATAAACGTACACTTCCCCCCCCAAACTTAATATTAAGAATTCATACTTGTGACTTCACTAACACTACACAATGTGGGTGCGAAGAGATTGGATGTGTTAAATCCACTAAATACCTTGGAGTAATCCTGGACCACCGACTTTCCTGGCACCCTCAAATTGATGCTATAAATGATAGGATCCGTAAACTTATATGGGTATTCAAAAAGTTAAGACATGTCACCTCGCAAGACCTCTTAAAGCGTACTTATATTGCATTGGCACAATCAGTTATGTGTTATTGTATTTCCATCTGGGGTGGTGCCACTAAAATTAAATTCCTTGAAGCAGAAAGAGCCCAGAGATGCTTGTTAAAGACAATGTTCTTTAAGCCATTTAGATTTCCTACTGACGAACTATATCTAAATCATATCACATAAAATATTATCACTTAGAAAACTTTATATTATGAACTCAGTACTTAAATTACATAAAAACTTACCTTACGTATATAAAACTCACACAGGTAGAAGAAAATGTAAAGTAGCCACTACTCCTCCCTGTAGAACACTTTTTGCCAGGCGTCAATTTCTGGCCCACTCTGCCTACCTTTATAATAGGTTTCATGACAAATATACAATATATAACCTTCAATTCCATGAATGTAAAAAAACAATTGTCCAAGAACTCGAGCCTCTTGGATATTGCGATACAGAGAACTTATTATTTAAATACGAATTCTAGGCAATACTTATGATTTCTAGTGGTACTTCCCGATCCCAAGATATTACATCGTAGGGCTAGAAATCTCCCAATAGGAGCACACTCACAAACACACACACACACACACACACTCACAGACACACACATACACACATACACACACACAAATAATCTTACCTTTTCATAAATTTTGTAATGTTTTTTGTAAAATTTACTTAAAATAGTTTAGTAATCTAGTTTCCTAAAAACTTTGTAAATTGATCCTAGGGAGGAGCGGAACCACCTAATACAAGCATTACTACATGCTTCCTGGGTGGTTCTAGCCACTGAATAATATTGTAAAAACGTTAAAGAAATAAACTATTTTTTATTTATTTTTTTATAATGTAGCCCTACATTCCTACATTACACATAGGTAATGTAGGAATGTAGGGCTATATTAACCGTTGGCTCAATGAACGCAAATAGAAACTGTTACTTATGCGAAGATGAGTTTAATTACTCCTACTGATAGGATAAAAACCGGCCAAGTGCGTTTCGGACCACGCACAATGAAGGGTTCCGTAGGTAATTGGGATGAATTTATCCTATGATAAATAAACAAATTATGTGATAAAAATACAAATTAACGATTTTCGGACTTTTTTTTTACTTGTAACTTCTGTGAGACCTTGTCTTGCCAACTAGGTCAACGGGAAGGTAGTTTAGATTTATTTGCGAGTATCTTATGTATCGTATCAATTTTTTATTGCGTTGATTTAGAAGCTTGATTTTCTTAAAGCGCCTAAAGATCGTAGACCTATTTACGTATTTGATATTATATTTCAACTGGATAAGTCGGCGCGTTCCTTAGAAAAACTTTTCTTGACAGACAGATAGACGAACGGACGGACGGATAAAGAAGGGTTCCGTTTTTTCCTTTTGAGGTACGGAAACCCAAAAAATATCAAATTACGTACAGATATCGGTTGCAGCTTCACTTGAGCGGGGCAAATGCCACGTAGTAAAATATTCAGTTTCTAATAATTTATTTATCAAACAAAATTAAGACAATAAAATTCAATAGATCCTTAAAAAAGAAAAATATACCTAGATAATTAAAAAATAACAATAACGTTTGAAGACCCGAATGTAGTGTATTTATGAAGTGTGGGGTACCACTGTAATTTTGTTATATTTTATTAATGCAATTAACACTTATAAACAAATAATGCAAGTAAATTATATGAACTGAGTAGGATTTCTTAACCAAAAGCAATTTGCTTACCAAAGGAATCGAACTCGAGCTAATGCTATGGCAGCCGCACTTGCAACCATTCAACGCTTGTGGGCAGTAGATTACCTAATTAGAAAATTAACTGCTAAACGATTTTTGTTGCAACTCATAATTTTTACGGTGCCATAATATTTCATGAGAAAAGTCATAGCGATTAGTGAATCCAATCAAAAGGCTTATTGACAATGATTAACCTAACATGTTTATCCGTAAGTGTAAAAGACTAGGCAATTTTAAATAATTATTTAAAAATATTATTTAAAAAAATATTTCCTTGCAGATTTTTGGAATTTTAGTTGCGTCTGCTTTCTGTAACACTACTGTACCGACAGCAATTACAGTTGAATTTAAAACAGGGTAAGTTTTTAAATAGTATTTTTTTACAAAAGGTATTAATTAATTTATTTATTATTCATAAAATCCACAGCTCTTTGGAGAATCATCTTAGAATATAAACTAGTCTTACAGCCAATTACGGATTTACAATTTAATAACTTCAAAATGTTGGCAGTTACAGTTTAAATTGGCATGTTATTGGGTATCGCCAAGTGCAATATACATTGCATTGTTTTGCATTATCTATTATGATTGCTTTTTATATTTGTTTTGAGTAATACACGACCTCAATTACATTATTAATAGCAGAATAACAATAGCATAAAACTGAAATACTCTCCGTTGCTTCTATGTATATAATTATTTAAATATTCTGTATTAACTCTGAGTTCAATAAAAAACCCAGGACCTTTTTCAAATGTCTTAGGTAGATAGGTATAATTTAATATATTATATTACAAATTTTCGGAATCAGCAAGAGTACATGAAGCACACTGATTAAATCTTTTTGTTTTCGTAGACATGTCAAAAACACCACTGAAAACATGACCACGCTTGTGGTTACAACATCTAAAATACCCATCGCCATACAAAATACTACATCTACGAATTACACTACGAACATATCCAGTAACGTAACGACGCGCCCCAAAGGAAAACGAAGAACAGTTCTAATCATAAACAGCCCTTCGTTGTTACGTCAGGTTAAAAACAGAAAAAAACCGAATGGGAAAAAGGGAAAGGATGATAACAAAAATGCCGCAATTCAAACCCTTCTTTATGTAGAATACAATGAAGATGGAACGGTAGTTGCCGAATTTATGATGAACAATATGGCAGACGTTTCTAGGTTCTTTGAGTCATTTCTCCATACAGAACTTTGCCATGGAGTATGCTAAAAATCATAGATTTATCCTAAAAGTGATGCCACAGCAGCTGCAGGCAGCATTCGTTGGTCCAAACCCGTAGTCTGAAATTGAATAAACCAGTAGTGAACCATTAGTATTCTTATAATTTACTAGCAACACGGCCCTGCTTCGCACAGTTTACATAAACTTTCTGAAATAAATTCACTGAATGTTGATGAAATCTGCATTAAAATCCGTTACGCAGTTTTTGAAGAATGAGGCGGTCACACAGACAGACTCGAAAAGCGACTACAATCTATCACTACATAATTATAAAACAAAGTCACCCTGCCGCGTCTGTCTGTCTGAACGTGATAAACTCAAAAACTACCGAACGGATTTTCATATTGGTTTCACCAATTGACGGACTGATTCAAGTGGAAAGTGTAAGTGTATAATTCAGTAATGTTTTGTGTAAATTGGCTGCAATATGACGATGATTTTGGAGATGTCGGAAAATCATGCCGACTTGGGAGCTTTAATAGCGTGTGCCGAGTAAACATTGGATGAATTCAAACGCGACTTCAACGCGAATGAAGTCGCGGCAGAAGCTAGTTGATAATTTATGTGTAGAAGTTGGTAATTATCTAGGGTCCAGACGGATGCGCAGGATCGTATTATTGTTGAATCACTATTTGAAGTGGCTAGATTCGGTCATTAATTTATATTTAATGGATGTGGGAAGTCTTGAAATTCATAAGAATTCAGAAACTACTAGTGCTATATTATTACTTTAGTTAAGTATAAATGCAATGCTGTAATGACTACCATCCAGGTGTTAAATTACAAACTGTATAGAAGGCACTCTTGTCAAGGGCCAAGCCAAGAGTGCATTCTATACAGTTTCTTGCTTCAAGCAATATTTAAGCTAGAAAATCTAGGTACTTTCTCTGGGAATGGAACCCAGTGATGTCCGCTTGGTAAAGTGTTCGTGATGTAAAGCAATACCTAAAATATTGCTCAAAATTAGATTGATTGATACGATTCAATAGCTGCTACCGAGAGGATACTACCGTACTCATCAAGTACCGTACGATAAAATATGGGTTTACAAAAAAAAAACGATCTGTTTTCGGGCTAAAACACATAAAGTTTAATTTATAGTTAACTACCTGTCTCCCGCGACTTTGTCTGCGATCCAGGATGCAAAGTAGCCTATGTCCTTTTTCAGGTCATGTTCTACCCATGTGCCAAATTTCATCCAAATCTGTTCAGCTGCGTAAAAACGTAACAAACAAACAAACAAAACTTTCGAATTTATAAATTTCGCAGTTAGTTAGTTAGTTTCGTAGCAAGTTAGGATTATGTTGGTAGTTACTTACAGTTTCGTACTCTCCAGTTTCAGTTACGAAGTCTATATTGTTATCCACAGTTGTGCCGTCATAGTTAAATTGTGGCTTTTGAAATATGTTATCTAAAAGCTGTTTATCAATATCTCCATTTCCTGGATTATCGCCTGTATTTTCAGAACCCTCACTGGCAGGCACTGGTCTTGTATTGGGCTCTTGTTTTTTCTCAGGTACTGTTTTTTTTAAACCTTTACTTTTGTTTTCCTGTGGCCAAACATACGTATTACCTTTTAGAAAATCATCTTGCGCCATTGAATTTGGTATTCCACTTCTGTTTGGAATGCTTATTGGTGATAACGTATTTGTATTCCTCTCGTAAGGCTGCCCATATGGTTGTATTGGTTCACGATAATTATTATGATGTGTATTCCCACTACTACCGGTAAATATGTTTCCGATACTGCTGAAAGATTCTCTAGCTACTGAAACTGGATTTCCCAGATTAAATCCAAATATAGAGGCTGGTGATCTTTTTTGTCTTGTATTAGCGTCTTCATTATTAATCTCTTTCAGAGCCATACTTGTGGTTAGCACAATATTTTCACACACTATCCATAATATTAAGAACTGAAAACAGTAAAATAACTTTAGTGAGTGGCGTTTCGATGTAAGGATTTATAGATGATAATACTTGTAACATAACGCACAAAATCATTTGAAAAGTAGGTAAAGTTTTTATGATTACAATTGAGTAACACGGTTTTTCGCATATAGAATACCTAAGTAAGTAATAAGTAGGTTTGATTGCAAAACATCTGAATGTTTGTTTCAACTATAAAGAGAAAACTTTATTTATCCACAAGGGGTCGAAAATGTCCTGAATGGCTTCGAGAAAAGATGGTACGGCTGTGCCTTTGGTTTTTTGTTTTTCTCGACTTGACGGGGGCACTGCCGTGCCCCCAGATAGCCATTTATAACCACGACAGTTTTACAATACTAGCTATATATTTAACCCATAGACAGGTACATCGGACACAGGTAATCAATTATTATTTTTAGATCCGAGTATACCGCACTAGTAAGATTTTCCGATTAAGAACCTCACGATAACTCTTTTGACATACTTATGAGCCAAAATACAAATCATTTTGCCTGTTCTATATAGAAATGATACCTAGGTACAAACTGAAACTACTGGAGCAATGAAATACCTACAATCGATCGACTATCGAAAAGTTCTGAATTTTTACTCAATACCTATTTGTAAAAACGTATCAACAACAAAATCATTTGTGAAAATAAACCGGTTTTTATTAAAGAACTGTTTCATAATAATATTATATATCTACCTAATTTATGTATAATGTTATACAACTAATTTCTTACCTTAATTAATGCAGTATCCATGTCGTTTGAGATCAATTGCTCGATATTCCAATAATTAGAGGAAGATATATATTCCACGCAGTTCACTTAGAAAATTTCCAACAAAAATACACAACCTGTCAATAGCCCTTTGAATCTCCAAAAAGATTAAAAAACCTATAGAAATATTATTTATACGACTGTATATTTACGTTACAACACTACGCATCTGATCCACGAATGAATTGGTTTCGCTTGTATCCTGCTGTCTTAATGTTCTCAGAATCATAAGATGGAGTCTGTTTTTTGCATTCACATAATTACTTCAACTAGGTACTCGTAACAAAGCAAATCAAGATCATAGGAAGCTAATATAAAACTAAATACCTATGACGTGATTGGCGGCATGTGCTTTATAAGTATCTACATATTTTTATGTTTCGTAAGCAAATAATGCAGTGTTCTTCATTAATTAATGCATGACACCAAAATAAAATGAATATTGATAAACCAAAATTATCCCCTTTATTTCATTTAAATACTTACAAATTATATTTTTAAATGATTTTTATTAAAAAAAAACATTTTCACAAAAAAAACATTTTCACAAAAAAAAACTTTTCTTTCTTGGGTATGGAGTTTTACAGTTACCCTTAGTTTCTAGGATAAACATCTATGAGCAAAACTAAACTTAGAAGTCTCTGAAATATTTACGATGAAATTAGTTTATATATCAGTTAACCAAATTATTGAGCTGGATGTGACCCAAGATATACCGAGGAACCGTTTGATCCTCCTGACAGCATCAAGTGTCGTGTTTCAACTGCTAAATAGCTAACCGATTTCGGGATAAACACATGTAGATAGCAATTTTACAGCTAGAAACAAGAGCGGTAAACCCGCACTGCTAGTGGAAATTCATTCATGTTTATAGATGTAAATAAACCGTTTAAACCAAAATCCGTTTTAAATTTGTTTAACACGGTTTTTAAACCACGGATTTTGGTTTAAAACGGTTTATTTGTATCTATATTCATGTGTAAGCCGGCATTTATCTAATTTTAGGATGGAATTTTGGTTTATTACAGCCTAATTTACATGATGCATGTTTCTTTTCTTTGAAAATAAAATTGAAGCAATAAATTACTTTTATTGTTGTTTCAACTTATGGTATGCCACAGGCAATTAAATCGCACTGTATATATCCGGCTTTAGTTTCGAGGATACTCACTTATGAATACATTAAAATTAATAGTTATTTAAAATCGGTTTGTTTTCGTCGGCAGTGTTTAACTCCAGGCATTTAAAGTATTAGAATGTACCCATACCTATCATAAATACCCATACATATCCAAACGTATAGATACATATCCTATACAGTCTAACACCTTACAAATGTAATGAAAACTCCGATGCTGTCAATAATATGTAATCGATATAAAGGCAGGCGAACAATGATGGTGACAGGTATCCAAATCCTAACTTTATACTTAATTAAGAATAAATAAAATAAACTATAATATAATCCTAACTATCCTAATAATCCTTACTAATATTATAAATGCGAAAGTGAGTTTGTTTGTTACGTTTTCACGCTAAAACGGCTGAACGGATTTAGATGAAATTTGGCTCGTGTGAAGACCATGACCCGGAGAAGGCCATAGGCTTTTTATCCTGGATCGCAGACGAATTCGCGGGCAACAGCTTGCTACCTATACAATAAACTGGCACTTTTTTACGGAAATGGGTTACAAATATACGTAGAAGAAACGTTGTCTTAGAATATTGAAAAAAAATTGAAGACCTCCAATAAGAGGTTTGGTTAAGTGGATAGTCAATAAATCAACTTACTAATTTCGTAGTACTTTTTGATAAACACTTATTTGCAACTTGATAAGTACCTAATGACGTAAACTTTGTCTCTCAATTATAAACTGCACTAGATACTGGACACGAATGGATAAAATGATTGTGCTAATAGCTCTATTGTGCTTGATTACATTGAAATAATAATTAC
This sequence comes from Lithophane semibrunnea, assembly GCA_947363905.1. Lineage (NCBI taxonomy): Eukaryota > Metazoa > Arthropoda > Insecta > Lepidoptera > Noctuidae > Lithophane > Lithophane semibrunnea. Next base: position 9,600,038 of record OX376190.1, read on the forward strand.
AAGAGCACGTAATAATTTACATGATTTCTTGATAAGGCAGAAGATAAATTACATTACAACTGAGGTACGATTAATAACTGTAGTTCGAAGCCGTAAAAAGAAAAAATACCGCTTTATCAAGGATCTCAGCAGAATAACGGAGGCAGGTGATCACCAACTTTACGTCTTTAATAAGAGTAGTCGTTATGAGTATCTAATAGTTTTTGACATTTAAAGAATTAAAATAAACGACGGCGACGCGACGACAGAAGATTATAGATTTGTGGCGACATCTACAACGCCACATGCGAACATGTAATAATAATTACGTTATTCACAAAAACGTTGCTAAAAAACGTTTTTAGCAACGTTTTTGTGTTTACATATCCTGAACATGTAATAATGTTAAGGATATGTAAATACAACACGTTTTTAGCTTATGATGGGAAAACTATGGCAAATAAGGAAACTCGTGAAGATAAATAATTATTAAAAACAGCTAGGTACTAGATTTTTAATAATATACATAGGCTTAACGAGACGATTTTTAATATATGCAGGTACCGTAGGTACGGTAGGGGTGAAAATTAGGTGTAGTTTCATTTTTATCTGAATTTGACAGTCCGTGAAAAAGTGAAAAGTGACACGCACTCGCTATGTGGGAACGGAATTTGTTTTTAACTTAATTGATTAACTTCACTCCTTGATCATACGTACAAGAGCTTTTTTATCATTGTGTACCTATTTCCTTTTTTCTTCGACAAGCTTACATTGTATTTTTTGTTAATCAGTAATATTAATGTTATAAAGCAACAGTATTCTCAGAGCGTTCGTAGATCTGTGGGATTCCCCGATGCTGCGGAAGTGGATCCACGCTGAATTTAATTATACCTATGTTATTCTGTGTCTGTATACCTAATGTACCTACCCTAGCGATACTATCACTAGATGTTGAGTAAAGGACAAAATGCTCGACAGCGATAAAACGTATGCCATGTGAAAGCTTTTGGGGTATTATTTAATTCATACTTTGGCAGCTATGTACTATGTTACAAACCCTATGGACTCTGTCTGAATTAAAAGTTTTCTATTCTATAAAGTAGGTTCCATCTGTTTTGATTGCGAAATGTATATTTCTTTAATTCTCTTTAATTTTCAAATCGATAAGGTATTGCCATCGTTAAAACGTACTACGTGTTTAATGGTGATCATTTTTGTTTCTACCAGATCCAATTCAACAACGAATAGGTAGGTGTTATTAATTATATGACACTCAACATAAATTTCAGCCGAAAGATGTCCACCACTGGACATAGGCCTCCCGTCTTTTTGAAATGATGATGATGATTTAACATAAAGGAATGACCTTATTAGAATTCACCCAAAGGGTAATGGCTAATGCTTGAAGTTTCCCTACGTGATCGAACTAAAAAGATCGATTGAAGAGGTCCGCAAGAGAAGGAAGTTAACCGACATAGCCCGAAGAATTGCCAAACTCAAGTGGCAGCGGGCAGAGCACCTTGCAGACAGAACGGATAGCCGATGAGGCCGAAAGGTTCTGGAGTGGCGATCGCGTACCGGAAGACGCAGCGTTGGAAGGCCTCCCACAAGGTGGACCAATGACCTTGTGAAGGCCGCAGGAATCCACTGGACGCGGGAAGCATAGAACCAATCGAAGTAGCTTGGGGGGCCTACTAAAGTTTTGTCCATTAAAAAATCGTTAATCGAATAATAGCATTTTTCTATTAGGAAGGCCACTAATTTCTTTTTAAAGTTTTTAATTGTCATTTTTCATTACATCTGGCAATTTATTGTATATGGTAGGACCCGTACAAGTAGCATTTTTCCATAATAGCGCTGTCTTACAAGACTTGATTTGTAATAAATTTTTGTATTGATGTTATTTTGATGTGATTTTTGTAATGATGTATTATGTTAGTACTATTTATTATGTAACCTAACTTGATTTCCGTACGTCTTTTTCGGGTGACCACTGAAAATCAGCGCTGTGCTGTGGGTCCATAGCACAGCATCATGCTGAGTCTTGTCACAGTCATGACGTGCAGCTGCCAATCTGTTTTTTATAAATTTAATTTCAATGTACCTACTCCTCATATTATCATATTTTTATGACTTATAATTATGATTAAGTTACTGTTATATTTTTGTATGCACGTGTTTCTGTGACAAATGAACCTATTTTTCTTTCTTTCTTTCTTTCTTCTATGCCCAGCAGTGGATGTCCTTTGGCTGAAATGATGATGATAATGCAACATAAACGCATAACACTGACGCACAGACTTTTTTGCCTAGTCTTTGATATGCTTTTGCAAACACTTTAATTTGATGATCTATTTTGATACCTGGCAATGAATATGAGATCCTTTTTTTAAATTAGATTATGGCACTACAGAAGATGAAGGTAGCAAATAAACCGAAGATGACGACGACGACATCAAGACTTGCTTCAAATAAAACATGTATTTTTTGTACAAAATTGTTACATAAATATTATAAAGAGATAAGTTTTGTTTGTAATTAATAAACTCTAAACTACTGGATCGATTTTAACAATTTTCAACAATAGAAAGACAAATTATCATAGGAAGTAACATAATTTATTTAAAAAAAATTTGAGATCCTTAAGAAAATTGCAATACCTAATGTATTATTACCTATATATTTGCCTTCATCATTTGGCGTGCGCTGAGAAAACGATTGATGTTACATAAATACTATGTAGACGTACCACATGATTAAACTAATCATCATTACCTACAAAAAAGTGCGCGAAGGAATATATCTATCATAATTAAGTCACAAGAGCAGTTTTTGGGTTCTAAAATTTAATTAGATTGCCGGTAGAAACGAAAGTTGGTTACATTCGTATCGTAGTACTAATTCTTATTAAAATAAATAATTTAATCATCAAGGGTATTTATGTAGCAGTAAAATACTTTTTAATTCATTCGAATCGGACATTTAATTTCGAATTTATCACGAGTATAAAAATGCAATACGCGCGAACTTGGGGCCAAGTCTACTAATTTACAAACGTGTCAGTGGTCTCACAATGATCTGTTTTTGACAGATATGCCATACAAGTTCTGTCAAAAACTCATCATTGTGACACCACTGACACTTTTGTAAATTAGTAGACTTGGCCCCCTGTTCGACGCCACCGCGACGTTCCCTAATCCAGAGAGGATGTTTGGCACATGGGTAGATCATGACTTGGATTAGGACATATGATACGTTTTATCCTTATATTCCTACGGGATCGAGACCTACGCGGGTGAAATCGCTAGTCACAGCTAGTAATTTATAAAGATAGCACGCGGGTGAAGCCGCTGGGGGAAGCTAATATTTTATAAACACACTGTAGGTTGAAATTGCTATTGCCTCGCCTGCGGCGCTCAGAAAGCCTTTTTCATTTCTTCTTTTTAAATGCAACTCGGCTAGCAGCGCTCCCTTTCTATCGCTAGAAATAAATATTGCATTGGGGTTGATTGGAATAAGGAGTAAGTACACCACTAAATAAAAGTTACAGCGCAGCGCCTCGTCTATAAAATCTTCAATGTCCAAACTGTACACGTTACTATAAATTATCCATGAGGCGTTCTTCAAACTGTCTTTAGAAACAGTACCTGCGACACAAAGGTTCCATCGATGTACCTGCCTTATCAAGCGACAAAAACTGTCACAGTTCGCTTATGATTGCCTCTCTGCCTATAATAGGTTCATTTGATTTGAAGTAGTTTGGTTTGACGAATTTTGCCAATGGACCCTTTTTTTTTTGATGTTGGGAAAACATCAAATGTCTTCTCCCGCTCTGGGCGGGAGGGCGTGCCAGACTTTTACTGACTAAAACCCACCCGTGTTCCTTCAGTTGCCTGCTGCCAAGGGTCCCGGTATCCCTTTCGGACTTTTCCGCAACACTGTTGCGAATGGACTCATAAAGTTGTTTCGTTATCTAGGTTGGCCGAGCAAAGAACTACCAGTACTTATATAAAATTATTATTATTACTCTCTACACCAGGGGGCTATACCCACCTTCTTAATAAAACTCGAAAATATTGTATATTGAATTTAGAACATTATTATTCATTCAGGATTGGACAGGCACTGACTTTGTTGAGCATTAAAATCTCCCACGGTTTTTGAAGTTTTCGAGCCTAGAACTTGGAGAGGGCGTACGGCTGCGCACACGCAGGACCTGCTGCATCCTGCGCAAACGTTGTACGCGCGGGGTCGTCACTGACCTCGCTAAGCGAGACATCTCGTTGAGTCTGTAGCGTCCCTGCTCCAGCTGCAGCAACCCCAGCCTTACACCACGTCTTAAGGCCCTGCAACAGGATTTTTAATAAATCGTTTACTCAATATACATAGTTTCATAATTAAAAACCACCTAACATCTCTTTTTTCGACCAACACTTATTGGTTATAGCTTACTTCTCGTGAAAGAGACATAATATTTGTAAACAACGAAGCTTGCGCCCCTTAATAGTCTCAGGGATATCTACCCTAACAAGCGTTACACAAGGAGGGTTCTGGAACTGGCCTAAGAAGACTCTGAGCTCCCTTCCATGGGCCGTTAGTGCCGAACAGGGAAGGTTTAAGTGAGGAAAAGTGAGGTAAAACCCCACCACACTTCTAGTTCAACATTTTTGCATCAACATGATTCACAAACATAGGTACTGTATGCAAAGTTGCTCGCAACATTTTACCAAGAACACAAAAACATTTTGGAACAAAGTTTCGCCACTTCTGTTTTCCATATTCGGGGCTTTAGAATATTGAATCTAATTTATTATTTTTTAAATTCAATTAAAATATTTATAAATGAGAAACGTCGCATATAAGTCATTATTGACGTAAGATGTAAATGAAAATCATATTAATGCCATTTCAATCAGAGAGAAGTGTTTTACTAGGAAGGGATCCCAATGTCGAAATTAGTAGCATCCTCGTCATCCTAGAAGGGCATGGTATTTGTCTTGGTTATTACACAAATAACTGACCGGTCACTAAAGGTGAAGGCCGTTTAATAATTTCCTCAGCCTTAAGTGGCTCCATCTTAATTCTGCATGGTATGCGGAATCAATGAACGATTACTTAAAATGCTTCTTTCCGCAATATGAGAATACCTCAGTTATAATTGGGCCATAATGCACCACACCACGCGAGCCCAGTGCGGGTTGATGGATGCCACATGCCTTCGATTTTTTTGGTTTTAGGACATGCCGGTTAAAGTAAAAAAATCCGGAAATCCCCTTATCATTTTGGATTATTCCATTTTTTCCCCTACAGATTCTATGAAATGCGAAAAAACCACGCGTGAGCCGAATAAGTCGCAGTAATGAAGCCGGGCATTCCGACTACATGGGTTAGGTTAGGTTAGAACTGTGACCAACCGCTACTTCCAAGCTAAGATTTTTTACTGACTAATTCCGATTTGCTAACTGGCCACATGTTGCCCGTTCAGTCATTTTACTGAAATTATTTATTTAATTACCCTTTTAAATATTTTTTTGCACTCATTTTGTAAATTTGTGCAAACAACTACAACATGTCTGTCTATCTAAACTCAATTAACATAAAACATACATTTTAATTACCTCTGTGGTGATTTCTAGGCATTAAATTTTTTCGGTTCCAATTTTCTCCCCTAAGGAAAATTCTAGACTTTCTTTCTACCTATCCCCCCTAAGGGGGACTTTCAGGGGGGATTTGTTGAATAAGTCAAATTAACTTCATGATTTTATAAGGCAGAGTAAAAGTGTTTTAATCCATACTTCTATACTAATATTATAATATTCGGAAGTAACTCAGTCTGTCTATCTGTATGTAACCTTTTCACGCCTAATCCACTGCGTGTAAGCTGAAAGCTAATTTTATGGGGCGCAGCTATTATGATTATATTTTTAAACGGTATTGTTAACGGTTTAAAAATTAAGAACAGCCGAAAAATCGAAATAGAAATTTTGACAGGACAACGTCTGACGGGTCAAACATTGAATAACCAATTTATTCAATGTTTGACCCGTCAGACGTTGTCCTGTCAAAATTTCTATTTCGATTTTTCGGCTGTTCTTAATTTTCCTAAACCTGGGGTGGTGGTGGTAATGAAGAGAACAAAAAAAAGTCGAGCCATTTTCGAGTTTTTGCGAGACTAATTAACGGCAATTGATTTTTATGTTTAAAGATGGCAATATAACGAATAAATACAGTATTGTTATTGTTGTATTATTGTTTTGAAGTTTATAATTGGAATTATACTTACGCTAGGAAAGTAAATAAATTATTTCAGTAAAAAACAACAGTTTAACAAAAAGGGATTACCTGGAAACTTTTCGGCTTATTTTCGGGTCAGAAACTTGGTACTCCATCCTAATAAATTTGATAATAGTGCGTGCAGTCCAACCTGTGTTTTTCATCAATTTCTTTATTGCTGTTAATACCATCTCCCCTGTGTTTATATTGGTATGAGGATTTTTCTTACCCATTTTTACTGCAACAATTATTAATAAAACTGAAACACAGATGTGAATAAGATTCATCACTACATTCCCTACACGAACTAAATGATTGACTAAATTCTGAAAGTTTAAAAATATTACCAACTGTTTTGTTTTGTTGAAATACAATAGATTGCTTACTCAGAAAGGCAGGGTCCTCCTTCAAATAAATTTAAAAAAATAGAGACCAATACACATATCAAACGAAAAGAGCTACATTTACGCAATATAATATGCGATTTATTTTCTCTTAGCTTTTGATACAATTTTTATGAATTATGGGTGAAAAAATTATTTCAGACATTACACGATGCTCCTGACAGAAGGAGAGAACTTTTAAAAAGTTTATATTACCTATGTCAAATCTATGACAGTTCTTACAGAAAGGAGTTAGTCAGCATTTTATTGTCGATCCCTAGATAGTGGTATGAAGCTGTTGCCACGTCTCTTCAATGTTTTTAGATTACGCTGCATTGGTCAAATCTATGACCTTTTTCTTGAACGGGGAAAATTCCTGTGGCAACCCTCATCCTATCAAGAAACGGGATGATGATTTGGGACTCGCACCCACTGAGCAATCCTTTCGTAACGGGTACATTACCACCTTTCTACAGCAAATGCAATCAGGGCGGTATTATCCCCGATCTACAAACCGCTGGCTATTGGTAAGGTAGTGTCAATTAGACGTGTCACCTCGAACACCCATTTCCATTTTTTTTTCCCATATCTGCAAAGGATGGGGTCCGCGAAAAGTGTCGCCTCCCCAACCCACTATGATTCCTCCTTTCCAACGTGACCATAATGCAGAGAGCCTTCCGAGGACTCCTAGCGGTCAGTCATTGCTTTGAGCAAGGCTATGTTAGCGATGGCCTAACTCAACAGTTTCATGGTACCCTGAATGTACGAGCTCGCTTCTCGTTTTAGTAGCTGATTCCGACAATCGTGTAATTAGCTTGATTTCATTCTTGCACCTTAGGCACAGATTAGTACAGATGGTTCAGTCCGCAAAATCATTTAAATAGAAAGCGACTCTTGCTACGACACAATAAAGTGCAATTCAGGTCGCACAGCGCTAATTACCTACATTTATGTATATCACATGTTATATATTATTCACCTAGAAGTTGCCTCTTTCTATCGCGGAACCCACTGAATTCGACAAGTCGAGCCCGCCGCGTACCTCTCTAGCTTCATACCTAAAATGCGGACTGAACCATCACTATTCATCTGTGCTTAAGGTATTATCTAGTGAAAGCAATTATGGATATTTTAATGAAATCGTCAAAGACGACGTTATAAATAAAACTGAAAATAGGCCTTATAATAACTTTATTTGAACAAATTAGACTATTATTTCTATAACACATTAACCGAGCAGTGAAGCGACTACCGCCGAGGGTACAGATCCACCTGGGCCTTGTTCGATGGTGGGCTGGTAGCCGTTCTCATCAGCTATGTAGTTGACGGTGTAGTTAACGCCATCGGGACCGATCCAAGAGTAAGAACCCTTGACTGCGACGAACGCATCTTCGGATCCTGCGTTTCTCAGCTCTCCATCCTGATTATGTCTCTGGCCATCGCTTTGTTCGAAGCTGTGAATCGAGGAACACATTTGATTGTAGTTAAAAATCCAAGTTTCTAGCGTATCCTTTTCAATTTTGACAACAACATTTCAATTTTGGAATGAATATGGTCGTCGCCAAGTGAGGCCTAAGAAACGCAATGACTTAGAAGGTTTATGGGAGATTGGGCGAATCAGAAAAAGTAAAAGGAGTGGAAAGCTATGGGGACTGACCGCAGTACAGATTGAATAATAAAATAAACATGGTGCAATTGGATAAATTATGACAAGGTGTCTCTCGAAATTCGGTCACAAAATGTAATGTTTGACAATATTTTATATACATAATGTTAAGTAAGTAGGTAAAATTATTATAATAAAACGTAAAAAAACAGCTTTTACAGGATTTTCAATGTTTAGTGCAGGCAACTTACATGAAATTATAGGTGCCAAGTCCATCGTTGTCCGAGTCGTATCGCAACAGCTGAACATCCTGAGCATTCTGAGGGGCGGCTAGCACCACGCCCACCACAGCTACTAACGCACAAAGCACCAACTGAAAGTGAAACCGCACTATTAACAACACTTTTCACAATAACACCATCATCTGCCTAGCCTTTTCCCAACTATGTTCGGGTTTCACAATAACACCACAAATTAATATAATATTTAAATAAAAAAAATAAAAACAATCGAATTACACTGACCAATTTCATGATCACTATTAAACGGTTTACCGTATCGAGTTTACTTGAACTATGTGCTCATGAATTATCGTAACTCATGTTTTATACTATTCCAAATATTGCATTACAACATAGTGTTATTAGTTGACGCACATCTCGTTACAATGTTTTGTGTATTTGACCACTCCTTCGACATGGCGAAGGTAAGCCGCGAAGCGTTTGAGGACGTCTTTGATGGGAACCTTTCGAAATTGTGATTTTAATTATTATGTATAGGTTACCTATAATTTGTTTGATTGACAGCAAGTAGGAACGGTTTTATTGATGTAATTGTGGAAAGAACAATGGAAATAGCAAAAAAATATATTTGCGTGATTTTCTAATTAATATCAATTAGTTCGATAAATTAATTACTGCTTTGTGGTTTTCTGGCTGATTTTATTTCCCAAATGGTCAAAACACTTTTCTTAATAACGCCATCCTGAACAACTCTAGCTCAAAATAATTCAAATCGCTCAATGCCTATACAACGGGTATCCCTGAAAACTTCAACCCAAAATTATGTTAGTCCGAAGTATTTAAGGTTGATGCGCTAGGGTAGCCAGCGAAATTCAAATTTTTTAACGTTTTTTGCAATTTGCAGGTCAGTATCAGGTTGTATATTGATCTAAATATTATTAGCGCTCGTAACAACATTAAAATCAGCAATACAACTCTCTAAGTTCATGAAAGTGCCAAATGTCATGATTTCATGAAATAGTCATTCAATGCACTTACATGAGCATAAAGAGTTGTATTGCTGATTTAAAGGTTTATAATTCTGTAATTTCGCGGGCCACCCTAGCGCATCCCCCTTATGTATATTTTCGTTCTGTGATAACCATCATGAAGGCAATGCCAGGCAGGCAGGCTATGACAAAGTATTTATCTTTAGGGCTGGATTAGACATTTGGGCTTTCCTTTTTGGGCATTGATCTTTTGTGCCATATGAGTGGAAACAGGAAACATACCTATACTTAAACTCGTAGGTAGGTACTCTTTAAGTACATACGCCTCGTTAATTATGTGATTATAACTAATCATTCAAGTCTTATAAACTTTAAAGATAATCAGCTAATCAATAATAATGCAAGATGGCATTTACCTTCGACCTCTACGTGTTTGTACCTAAACGTGGTTGGCCAATGGAGATAATGATTTTTAGCAACTCGACACGCATTATGTATGGACAAACGGTTTGTAAATTACTGGATGATTATAATAAACTATTTCGATAATTAGAGTAGTTACTTCGCTTGGCTTTGAGTATGTTTCAAAAAACAGGTGCGTTGTAGATACCTATTTGGGTTGGAGTCACACAAAATCCTGCATCGCGCATTTAGAGTTTACCGCGCGATCGACATATAAACAAAATCCCGACATCGATCGTTGGGCAGTTCCCGCCAAACACGACACTCGCCTGGTCAGAGGATCCTACCTTTTCTATAGAGGATGTGAGAACTTTACACCCTTTTCCTCATACCTTTAGAGGCTTAGTAAATTTATAAGGCTGCGTATCTTGATAACTTACAGGTTTTGTTTTACAGAGACTCAAACTAAGCCTTTTCCACGCCTTTATTTTACAAAGATCCATTGGGAAACAGAAAGAAGACCTCACTGCCTAGTGCCTACTATTTAGTATGGATTGAAGAAGCAACCGCATTTTTTTTAAAATCTTTCCTTCAATCTTTTTCCATGTATCGTATATGTACATAGTCACACGCCCGAGCTATATTTGCGACTAGATAATCCATAGGATGTTAGGTTTAACGAGGGACATACTATAAGGGAGTATAGTATAAAAGCAGCTGTTCCCTGCTATTAGGAAAAGCTGTTTTTCTTTTCATATTTCAGGGTTGGTCCCATCAATTCACTCCCTTAAAGTATGTCTCTCGTTTAACCTAACACCCTGTATAAGTATATACATTCGGGTTTTTATTTCGATAGTAGGATGTTGTTACATCAACAAAGTGCGGTGTTTAGGGTCCAGTGGTCTTTTGGATATACTTACTATTTATGTTATCTCACCTGCAGCAACAAACAACAACAAAAGGGCCGTATATACCTAAATCTGGGCAAATGGGCTATTTAGCTAAATGGCTAATTTATTTGTCAATCTTAAAGATTTCCACAAATCCTTCTCATAGAAAGTCTCTATTACCCATATTTGATCACACAAATTCCAATTTGATGCATAATTTAATATTCTATTTTATTAAATCTCAATTGAAATAATCATAAAAATCGGCATATAAAATTGAAAGCGAAATTGAAACTCCGGAAACACAGTCGAGAATCTTCCATCGAAGCTTCTTCACCTTGACCCAGAGTGTCGGAGTTAAACTTCAAGAGGTACTCATAATTTATTGGTGACTTAGTAATATCATCGTTTAGCCCGCAGCATTGCCCTTGTAATGTTAAAGATCTCCTTATATGACATAAATGAGGAAGGAATTGTTGTTGTATAAATATATGTAATTTGCAGTTATGATCTATCAAACAAACATAAGTCTTGTAAGGTTGACGCGTTGGGCAACAACATACGAACTCTGCTTTTTCATTTGAATTGACCTTTCATTGTGAATATTTAAGAACATCAAATTTGAATTTTTAATGTAAAAAGAATGTTGGCGCATCATAACAACGACCTTGAAGATGGCTTTTCTGAGAAAGGCATTTCTAAACAAAAGCACCGTTTCAGATTCCATAATTTAAGTAGGTAATGTGTGTGTAGGTAAATTATCATCCTAAAATATACATAGTTATGTAAAGCACTCTATAAATGGCATAGGATGTTACGAGAATAGTGAAGTGAAAAATACAATAGACTTATATATATTTAGTAACCTATCCGCTTAACTATTCCTAATGAGTCATGTTAGAAATCGACACGTGTTTCACCTCTCAACTAGGCATAATCAGGATGACGATTGACTTGTCGCGGACCCGAACACGAAGTGTTACCAAGCCGAGCGCCAGGGTTGCTCTGCGTCCGGCTCCACTGCTAAAAAATGCATATATCTTTGTTCTTTAGACAAACATACTTCTATTCTCAGGTTAAGGACAAAATAATACATCAAAGTTTTTTTTAAATTTTATTTCAATAAAATCGACTAACTAAACATACAACGTATCGTAGGGAAAAAAGTAACTTCATATTTTTACTAACCGAGAAGTGAAGCGACTACTGTCGAACGAACTCCCAATCATTGGCTGGTAGCCGTTCTCATCAGCTATATAATTGACGGTGTAGTTGACGCCATCGGGACCGATCCACGAGTAAGAACCCTTGACTGCGATGAATGCATCTTCAGATCCTCCGTTTCTCAGCTCTCCTTCCTCATTACATGTTTGGCTATCGCTTTGTTCGTAACTATAAACAGAGGAACACATCCAATGCTTTAAATACAATTTTTGGAATATGTTAGGTACACAAAACTTTTCTACCTAAATGATGTAGGTTCATGGTGTTAAATTTCTATATTAAAATATAATTTTATATAAGAAAATAAAAGAGAAAAATGCAAGAAATAAAACTAGTCAAACAATTCTGGTGTGCAGAAGCAGTAACAGGGTTTTGGATCATTTACGTAGGCGACTTACACGAAACTGTAGGTGCCAAGTCCATCGTTGTCTGAATCGTATCGCAACAGCTGAACAGGTTGAACATTCTGAGCATTCTGAACATTCTGAGGGGCGGCTAGCACCACACTCACCACAGCTACTAACGCACAAAGCACCAACTGAAAGTGAAACCGCACTATTAAAACCACTTTTCACAATGAGACCACATTTTTCTAAATCACCACAAATTACCCACTGACCGATTTCATGATAACTGTATTAGCAGTTTACTTACTGAATTCACTTGTAAACTTTGTACTCATTAGTTATTTGAAGTCATCTTTATACTATTCCGAATACTGCATTACAACATAATGATGTACATCATGTGGTGAATTATTGGTTGATGTCAGCACAATTGGCAGGGTCTAGGACCGATGCCTGCCAGGGTTGCGGGTTAGTTCGAAAGGGATACCGGGACCTTGGCAACAGGCAACTGAAGGAACACAGGTGGGTTTTAGTCAGTAAAAGTCTGAAACGCCCTTCCGCTCCGCCCAGAGCGGGAGAAGTCATTGGATGATTTCCCAAACTCAAAAAAAAAAAAAAGTTGATGTAAGGTTGCTACTATTTTGATACTGATTTAATATATGAGTTTCTAAGTCTTCCATAGTCCATCAGATGATCAAATTGGTGATTCTAAAAACACTGAGCGTTATTATTTTAAAATTAAATAATTCCTGCTTGAACAAGGCAATAATTGTTGTTATCTTTTTAACTCAATTCAGAGAATTATAGGAATTTCCATATAAAATTGCGCAATGGGCGCAAGATTCGTGCTCCGGAAATACCGTGAATCTTCCGTTAAGCCTCTTCACCTTGACTTAGAGTACCAGAGTCTAACGTCAAGAAATACTCACTGAACAAGTTTTGCCCATTATTTTATTAATGACTTTTACCTTTTCGCCTGAGGCGTTGTAATCCTAACTTTAACCGCCTTACTAATAATCGTTGTATAGCGCCTGTATAGTTACACAACGTTTTGTCTTCTTCTTTCAAAAGTAATTTGACTTTAGAAAGAAGAAGACAAAGCGTTGTGTAACTATACAGGCGCTATACAACGATTATTAGTAAGGCGGTTAATCTCTAATCCTAACTAAAAATAATATTATAAAATAATGTGAAATTGAGTTTGTTTGTTACGCTTTCACTCTAAAACGTCTGAACGGATTTAGATGAAATTCGGCCTATATATAACATAGGATACTTTTTATCCCGACATTCTCACGAGATGAAACCGCGGGGCGCAGCTAATGCATATTTATTTCTGTTAACGTAAGGCTGTGTGAGAGCAGTGGTAACGGCCACGACTTACGAGTTGTAGGTCGTAGGTTCGAACCGTGACAGGCGCTTTACTTTGTGTAAATTATTTCAACGCCACTGCTCTCAAAACGGTGAAGGAAAACATCGTGAGGAAGCCGGCATGTCCTAGAACCAAAAATTCGAAGACATGCGACATCTACCAACCCGCACTGGGCCCGCGTGGTGGATTACGGCCCACTCCCTCTCACAGAGAGGAGGCCTGTGTCCCAGCAGTGGGAACATTATAGGCTGATTATGCTTATGCTATGCTAACGTAAGGCTTTATCATCCCATTGCTAGGCAAAGGATTCGCATTAGATTTCTAGATTTCGAGTGGGCTAGATAGAGCTTATGAGCCATTACTAAATTGTTGTGTTCATCTAGTTAGTTTCGCTATTTTCTTCGTGTTTTGTCGCAATGCAGGTACCTTTACCAGTCCACTATTTAAGTCAGTCGATCTGCCTAGCCTTTTCCCAACTATGTTGGGGTCGGCTTCCAGTCTAACCGGATGCAGCTGAATACCAGTATTTTACATGGAGCGACTGCATATCTGATCTCCACAACGCAGTAACTGGGTAATTGATACCCCTTGGTAAGACTGGTTGTCAGACTTTCGGGCTTCTGACGACCCGTTACGACTGTTAAAGATCCACGAATGACAGCCGGGATCAACGTGCTTTCCAAGGCATGGAGGAGTCTTGGTATGTAAAGACCCATCCACGGACTAACCCCGGCAAGCATAACTTAACCGGTTGGATCGACTCATGCGGCTGTTATTACTTTGCCACGAGCTCGATATTTCACTAAATCAGTTTAATCAGTGTTACATTAAAACACATATGTAAGTAGAATGTTTTCGAAGTCATTTTTAATGCTTTCTTTGGCAATAGGTAGGTACTTTAAAAGATTTTTTTTTAAATAAAGTGTTGATGAAATTACAAGTTCTACAAGTGTTACACTTATTAATAGCCACTTGAATGTTTACTTACCTATGTTTGAACTCCGGATATACAAATTAGTGATAAGAGTTACTTTTCCGTTATTACAAAGACACATGGGCTAAGAAATAACGACATAAACATGTACGCCATACAACTTACGAAATTAGAGCTTATTATGATTGGATTACGAAGGAATAACAACTTTCATTTATTTACTAAGTTATCTATCGATTTAACAATGTATGAATTGTAGGCAGTTGTCGTAGGTGAACGAAAACTCAACCTCGTGTTACTCCATATGTTACAATCACGGTTACGATTCAATGACAAAATATCAAACAGAAGCACTTGAAGGTATAGACGGTTGTCCTTACTGGAATAATGGTCTGTTAGCTAATGCTACAGGCCAGCATCGCAGCATATTTAAATGATAATTCATTTAAATATGCTGTATCACATGCAGCTTTAAATAGCTTTGTTTATGATTAGTTGCAAATGCAACGATGATGAATTCTTGATTATATTTCCACTTAGTTAAAATGTTGGACATAGCCAGTTGACCTCGATGATCCAACTAAAATCTCAACTATCAATAGGTAGGTACGAACGTTTTCTCTCATGTTTTTCAAATGCCTAGCATTTTTCCGTTTACCTGTTGCTCTGCAAAATTCGTGTCACTCAATTTTTTAAAAGCTATCAATTGAAGTTGGCGTTTACATAAATTTTAAATTAGTGTAAACAAAAGCTATGGGCAAAACGTGTGTACTTCCAGTTTATGCTGATCTCGCATTGTATTGAATTTCCGTACAATCGAGGTCAGCTTATACTGGAAATGTATAGCTTGATGTGTAGTCGTGTGTACAACAAAAGTTGCGACACAGAATGTTGCATCAACTTCAGTAGGCGGTATAAATTAATTAAAGTTTTCGCAATGACCCTTCGGCATGCCTTAACATTCTAGTTTGTTACACTATTATTTTTAACACCCTCACCGCCACCCCTTTACTGGACGTTCTTTAAATTTTTGACAAATTTGTGACAGGTCCGGGCCGTCATTTCTGCATTTGTAGATTTTAATGTATAGAGAACATGTAGCGCTTTTACCAAGCAGAAAGATGTGTCATACTTTTGGATACACAATGTTCCAGAAACTGTGTGACAAAAAGATACACATGGCAATGAAGGTAACAAGTGTTATTGGTACGAGTCCATGTTAATAATTGATTTATCAATCTGATTATAGATTGACAGATATGTTGCTGGCTAGAATGCGCCAGTTCTTCTCCCCTGTTATAAAACTGTGTAAAAATGTACTCTGTGGGGTAGGTTTCAAAAGTTGTCTTTTGAGGTTCTAGAAGTGCTGTTTCTCTTTCACACAAGACATAATGTTTTAGAATAGGTTTAGCAATAATAAGCAATAATAGGTTTAGTAAGCAATACGTTCACAATATGCTGATGTCGTATCTATGGTAAGAATATGTGGGCGTCAAGATATCTCGCGTATCATTTTATACGCAGAAATGCCCCGACTCAATAATTATATAAGGGTTTCGCAGTTTATACAAGACAGTGATGAATGATGGCATTGTTGGTAAAGTAAGTAATGTGGTAAATCTTACTAGTTAAGGTAAAGTATTATTTTTATCTTTGGTAAAATTTATAGAGTGCGTCTATTTGTGTTACTATTGTTTTTCTACAACAAAGAACTTGTCAAGTTCAGGTCAAGGTATAACAAAGAACTTGTCAAGTTCAGGAGTGCTTTGAAATATAGAGATAAGTTCAAATCACCGTTACCCTGATACAGATATTTAAGTTTTTGATCCGCAGCGGTAGGTATTCGATTTCCTTACGTTTTAGCTTTTTCGGCGAGCCCAAAGGAGTTTTCAGGACATGTAGGTACCAATTTGCTACAGGGAATTAACAACACAAAATTATATATTTTTTTTAAATTATAATATAATCATACATATTTTTGGCAATAATAACAAATAAATAACAAAGTCTAATTAACCAAGGAGCGACGCTACGACCGCGGCAGGGACGGCTCCACCGGGTCCCTGTTCGATCTCTGGTTTGTAACCTTCGTCGCCAGCGGTGTAGGTAACACGGTAGGTGACGCCGTCGGGGCCTACCCACGTGAAGGATCCGCTGACGGCGATGGACTCGTCTTCCCTGCCCTCGTTGACCAGCTGTGCCTGCTGTTCTGCTCTGGTGCCGTCAGTCTGTTGATAGCTGTAAAAATAATTATTATATAGAGGATAAGAAGTTAATGCTATCTTTAGTTTTCAAAATCATCGATGCTTTTATCATCATCTTTATTATCGACAGCCTTGTTCTATGTTATTACTGACTGAATGTCTATTTTTATGCCTATTATGCACTATGCAGTCAACATTTGGAAAGATGTAACATTTTTGGAAAGCTATTTTTGGTTTAACTGCATGGATGAATATTCATTACCCGACTGCCCCAGAAGGAGGGTAATGTTTTTCGAGAGTATATATGTATGTATGTATGTCTATTTCTTTCGCACGCTCTGTAGCCTAAACGGCTTGATGAATTTTAACATACAAGGTGTCGTTAGGTTCGTCTTAATAGTGGGAGTGACATAGGTGTAGTGGCAATTTAAAAAAAAAATATTTCTTCTTCAATTACAAAAAAAGGATGGGAAGGTTTTTTTTTAAATAAATAACAACCATATTGGTGTCAAATAAAAGCTAGTAATGAGTTTATTCCAAATATATACATACATATAAATAAAGCTAAAAAGCTTGAAATAAAACAAATAATTTAAACACAAACTATAACCAAACAAACCAAATACCTGACAAACCAATAATAACCTGAAATATGGTGTAACTTTTGTTTGTCTGCAATTCCTTACAAAAAACATGTTCAATGCTTGTTTTTCTCTTTTCAGTTATAGGTTTTTGAAGTCGGGTTTTTTGTTTTTTAAATAATTTGTTTTATTTTTGTATAAATTCGTGCTGTAGATGTAGGAATAGGTATTTTTAACTCTAAATTGTCACACTTAGTTGACACAGTTTCGAATAAAAAAAAAAACGATTCAAAAGCTAAAATTAAAGGTAGATCCTTAGAAAGCCCTGATACAAAAAAGGTTAGTAAAATATGGTAGAAGACTTACCTGTATCTGTAGTTGCCAAGTCCTAAGTTGTCATTATCATACGAGACAAGTTTTACGTCATTTTGGGAGTAGTTTACTCCTGGAGGGGCAGCCACCGCCACCGCGACCAAGCAGAGAACTAAGATCTGTAAGTAAATGTAGAGAATTAGTCCTTAGCACCTATATCGAAAACTCCTTAAAGTAAACTAAAGACTAAGTGTCAGACAAAATTGCGGTATTGCGATTAAATACGAAAAGTATTAGGAAAGGATCGTTGAACATTAAACTTGAACGATAAATTTAATTTTTGACGTTAAATTATTGAGACAAATCTCGGGGCACAGAATTTTAGGGTTCGTTAACAACAGTCAGTCTTCTTGCAGTCTCAAACTGGCATCGCATTTTTGTAACTGATTTTGTAGCGCATCAGAAAATAATGATTTGAAGACGATAACGGTTGAATTAAAATCCAAACGTACTCGTAAATGCACCAAGAAAATGCATAGTGCAATGAGTAATTAAATTGATTGTAGATTGTTGCTATTAAAATTGTAGGTCCGATGATCTAAGATAAAACTTTTATATTTCACGTGAATTATTCATACATTATTTTGGAGATTTAATTGACACTGAAAACAATTTATGAGAAAATTGTGGAAAGCTTTTTTAAAAAAGTTGCGAAATGAAGAACAAAATTGCGCGAAAAGTACGTATCCGAACTTCTTTTTTTCTTCTACTTTTATCGATATTAAATATCGGATACTTTTTCACCTATTGCACTAAACACTGTTTCACACAAAATACACAAATAAAACGAACCAGTTTCATGTTTGAAGTGCTGATTTTACGGATGAATACGATGAAGTGACGAATCTCACATGAAATTCGGTATTTATATCTAGCACAACTTTTGATTTGATTATATGCTAAAGCAGTACCCGTAGAAGGTGAACCGCTTGACATCTATCTAATATAATTTAATTCCCTTAATGCAATGAATAAACCAAACTTTTTAGAGCAACCTTATCTAATATAACGAAATGCTAAATAAAGAATATTAATTAGTTCATCGATCAATCGTAATTAATTTTGAAAGTGATGTCACTGTATTCTTTATTTGAAGAAATGTCTTAGTGAAAAAGTTATATAATAAAACTTTTTGATGAACTTTAGTGTATAGGAAAGATTTTTTTTTTGGTGACAAGTCCTTCTTTCACTGTCTTACAATAATAAGTGATTTTGCAAAAAATCCTTGAGACAATTATGAAATACTTCCGAATGCCAAATGTCTAAATTGAGCTATTAGCTTAGAGGTTGAGCCGGCAGATGGTTCTTTATAACATGCAATCGGTCGCTAATTTTGCATAAAACAATATTTTAGAAAATTCGTTTAAAATTAATATTTTTGTGTGCGTGTAGCTGGGTACTTACGTACTTCGTGTGTGGGAGCTTTTGTTTTCATCGCAATTGATTTTCGAGAGTGATTTTCCATGGTAATGGAAAATGGCTACTAATTTGAAGAATATTAATTCTTTAAGACTTCAGTAGGTATCTGTGAGTAAAAAAAACAGCACTCGACCTAACCAAATGTCGAGGTTATCCTCATTAATATAATATGGATCTATTTCAAATATTGACATTGATGATAGTGAATTTATGATTTCCAATTTTGTGGAGATGATGCACAAATGTCAACTTTTATTATTTGCATTTTGTATATGAAACAGCACAGATAATAATAATTCCTCTGCATTCATCGCAGTAAATGTTAGTCTAATAATAGTAAAAAATCCATTATTAGAATACCTAGCTACATATGAAAAATACCTAAGTATCTGGTTAGGAACATTGTAGTATTTTTTTTTTATTTCATACCATTTATGAGACTTAATTTTGTTAAGTGTTGATGTAGGAAGAAGGCAGCGCGTAATGCGCCTTAGAATATTTTAATTTCACAGACGCGTAAACTCGTCAATTTATTAAAATAAAGAATGTGTGAAAAACTAAAATGAAAATATTGTGCTGTACCTGCAACCGCCTGAAATAAAAATGTATGAGTACAAACTAATTATTACAGATCAATTCATCGACAATTTTATGAGATACGAACCAGAATATATTGTCCTAATAAGATCCTGTAGTTAAGGTATATTATTTTTATCGCAGTTATGGTGGACCGTACCATTCCCCTTCCAAGGTCTAAATTATAAAATCTATAGTGTTTAAAAGTCGTTTATCATAAGAAGATGATATACGATACTTAATAAGCGAATACCTACTTATAACAGTTTATTAAAGAATTATGCAAATAAATATTAATCTATAGGAGATTCCGATACCTAATATCGAATTTATTTTAGCATATCGTAAGAGAAATCCATGACAGCGTTGTATATTAAATTCATAAATCTAATTGAGAATTCAACCCAACATTTCCAAAATAACAAAGATACACAAAATTAGTAAATAAGTCTTATTTTTACCCGACTGCGGCGAAGCCTAAAAAAGAGGGTTATTACTTAAGTAATACACTTACATCCTTTATAATATAATATAACATCACGCCTGTAATCTCCCAAGGGTAATGCAGAATTTTTCCTATTTAACACATTTCTCTAGTGTAATAGGGGGTGAGCCTATTGTCATCAACCCGGCACAGATCTAGACTCTGGTCTGTTACTGAGAAATTCCAGATGGAAAAAAATCCAATGACACTTTGATCTATTAATCGAACCCAGGACGTCGTGCTCAGCAGTAGCTCTAGCAATAGACCAACGAGGCAGTCAAGTCAGTTCTCATTGCTTGCACTAACAGCACTTGCACTGGACAGGTCCACTCAAATCTGTGTGGTTCTTTCGTTCATCATCTGCCTAGCCTTTTCCCAACTATGTTGGGGTCGGCTTCCAGTCTAACCGGATGCAGCTGAATACCAGTATTTTACATGGAGCGACTGCCTGTGTGGTTCTTTCGTTCTTTCCTCAAAATACCATTTCAGACTCTAATCTACATGCTCCTCATAAGGCTTGCCCAAGATTATGTCTGGACTTTAAAAGAGGCTGTGACTTCTGAGTTTGTTTCGGCCTTTGTTCTCAGAGTAGTCAGATAGGAAACGCCGAACTCATCTAGCTCATTTAAAAAAAATATATGGCGTGTAAAAGTGATTTCAATATCCAATTTAAATGAAATGAAATGAAATTGTTTATTCTGTAAATAAGCAATTAGAATAAACAATTTCATTTCATTTCATTGATGTAGCTAAAGCAGAAGAAATAATCTTCCGCTTTGTTAATTGGAACAAAACCCAAAATAACTTGCAATTTTTAGTTGCATTACCTATATAAGAAAACAATATGGTACGCATTGTTTGTAGTTTTGTTTACTGTTTTTGTGAACTGTATCTTTAACATTTTTTGAGGAGCTCGTGGCTAAGTAATAACAGCCGCTCGGGTCGATTCATCAGGTTAAGCTACGCTTGCCGGGGTTGGTCCGTGGATGGGTGACCATTCCCACACATCGAGACTCCTCCGTGCCTCGGAAACCACGTTAAGCCGTTGGTCCCGGCTGTCATTTGGGGATCTTTGACAGTCGTTACGAGTCGTCAGAAGCACGAAAGTCTGACAATCAGTCTAACCAAGGGGTATCGTATTACCCAGTTACTGGGTTGTGGAGGTCAGATAGGCAGTCGTTCCATGTAAAATACTGGTATTCAGCTGCATCCGGTTAGACTGGAAGCCGACCCCAACATAGTTGGGAAAAGGCTAGGCAGATATCAGATATCTTTAACCCTTTTTGTTTTTTTTTTAAACAACAAACACAAGCTTTGCTTAAATTACTATAAACGGTAAACTACAAGTAAAGCGAAGTGAAGAAACTTGTTTAAACAAAATAAAAGTGAAATGCTTTTCGCTATGATATCATGTTGTTTTTAGTTAACACAAATACGGGTAAGTAGGTAGCTACTTGTATAAGAGTGAGTGATATAACATTGTCATGATGTCAATCAAAAACACGTGGAAGATGCTCATAATTATTATGCAAGTTTGTATTCTAAGAAGAAATGCAGTTCACTGATTGAGGAAACTTACCTTTAATATTCATAACAGTTTGCATAATTATTGGAGTGCTCCTGATAATAATGACATCTTCTCATTTTATGTTTGTTTGACTTCAATCTACAGACAACGCGCAACCACTGGGTCCTGAAGCATGTTTGCGCAAAACTTAGGTACGTTTTTTATTTTTCACTTTTTAGTTATGTTACCTACCTACCCCACGTACAATAAAATTCGTATTCCACTACTTGGTATGTAAACAAAAGTGACAGGAAGTATTATAACATCATGAAGATACACAAAGGGGATTAAATACGTATTACCAATGTTAACTCAAAAACTACCCAAGCAAAGTTAATTTATATGGGGGTGGCTCCATATAAATTAACTTTGCTTGGGTAATTTTTGAGTTAACGCTACCTCTACCAAATGAAAAAAGAATTTTCAAAATCGGTCCACCATTGACAATAATATCGATGAACATACATACAAAAATACATACAGACGAACTTAAAATATTATAATATACTCCTCCTTTTTCGAAGTAGGTTAAAAATTCGACTGTCGTAACTGTCACATAAGTTTGTCTAAAAACTACTTTTTTTATTTATTTATTTAGAGCAAACTTCCGCTTCAGCTTTTATGATGTTTGTTTAGGAATTAGCCCAAGTTTCTTTGGGATGCCAAAATATTGACTGCATCTTTTAGTTGTAATATTTTTATTCTATCATAGCAGCTATCTATCATAGCAGTATTATCCTGTTCTATCCTATCTGCATCGAATATTCCTTCATGAAGAACCTTCAGACCCGCTTTTATGTCCTATGATGCCATTTTTTCTGATTAAAATCGAAACAATAAATAAATAATATTAGCATTAGCATAGATAAATGTGTAACCAAAACATGTCAGGACAATAAAATCACAACTGTTATAAAATCAGTACATTTATTACCTAAAAATAACATTAATGACTCAGCATATAAATATTATATACATCATCAGGAGTATTTACAGAGACCTAAACTATTCTACTGAACTTTTCAACCCAAGAGGGACGCGACGACCGCAGAGGGAACAGATCCTCCTGGACCCTGCTGGATTTGGGGTTGGAAGCCATTCTCATCAGCGATGTAGGTGACAGTGTAGAGGACGCCGTCAGGTCCGACCCACGCGTACTGTCCCTGCACAGCAATCGCCTCATTCTCTGTACCCTGGTTCTTCAGTTGTCCTTGTTCCTCGTGCTTTGATCCATCTGACAACTCCCATCTGTTAAAAGATAATGTATAATTTTACAAAATGCATTGTGTGCGCTATGCTCTACATCTGCAATATGGAGCAGTTCCTTACGCGAAATTGTAAGAATCGATTCCAGCGTTGTTGACATCATATCGCACTATTTGAACATCCTGTGGGTTCTGTTGGGGAGCTGCGCACGCGGCGGCGATCAAAGCAAGAACCACAAACTGAAAAGAAAGGGTTTTCGTTAATCCAATTTCACAGTTCACTTTTCACTTCACAATCCATTACGTGACAGGACTAACCGATTTCATTTTCTTTGTTTTTTGCGGCTGTCTTCTTCAGAGAACACTTGGTGTGTGGGATGATTACGTGTTCAAACGGTTCTCTTATATACCACCGTAAGTATTTCTTCTAATACCGCGTTGCAACACGACGGCTGGGCCAGTAAGGTGCTTCTTATAACCGTATACCGTATAGCACAAGATGCAGCAGCTCTCGTGGCGAACACCAGTGAACGTAGCATGCAGATACGTGTGTTACATGCTTTTAATCGATGTAGTTTTGGTACCTTCATGTGTGTTTGTAGACATTTAATTCCACCATGCAATTTTCTTATGTAAGTAATAATAGGCGTACAAATGTCAATGTTAACATGAATTACAAACGGTATCCCTATTTTTATTTCATCTTTGTACGTAACGTTACGAAGCTGTATTTTGACTCTAGATAACGCAGCACACGTAAAAGTTTAATCGGGTGTTTTTGAATGCAGTTTTATTAACAATTTGTAATTCTAAATGCTATTTGTACAATTTGTAATTCTAGTGTAATAAATGCAGACGTTAACTATCTCATAATGCATCTCTTTATTGTTGCTATTAACAGCAGTTGCGGTCGTTAATGGCTTCTTAAACAAATATGCTTTAAAATAAGTATTACATTGAAACTGGATATTTATGATTTATATTTTGTTTTCAGAATATAAATAGACTGCCACTTAATATGGGTAGACTGCGAAATTAATTGGTTAGGAAGAAGAGCTACTGACCTTTTTAAATTTTCAATATTCCTAACGCCTTTTCAAATGTTTCTTGAAGATTCATCTATGTATGTTATTTAATATTTTGTGATTCGCATATTTGGCTAAGGACCCATTCCTGCAATAGGTCAACGCATACATTATTGATATGACATTCCAGAGATGCACCTACGTGTACATGTGGGCGATGTGGTTATCTCGTCTTTTACTTGAAACCCGTGGTTTCAACATGAATGTGCGCAAGATGTTTATGTATGTTTATATAATCACTAAACGGATATCTTTGTTAATTTTTTGCTGAAATGAGGTACCGATACTTTAACACTGAGGAAAATTAGGGCTAAAGAAAATGTGGTGATACATGTCTACCCTTCTCCCAGGTCTTTTGTTTTATTTTTTAGTTGCGGGAAAGTCCGGAAGGGATACCGGGACCTTGGCAACAGGCAACTGAAGGAACATGGGTGGGTTTTAGTCAGTTAAATCTGACACGCCCTTCCGCTCCGCCCAGAGCGGGAGAAGTCATTGGATTGTCAATGTTTGCTGTTAAACTGCATAAATTGAAAAGAAATTCCAGTACTCAGCTCCTGCTGATGTCTACATCAGCAGGAGCTGAGTACTAGAATTTCTTTCCCCCTAACCCTTACAAGCTTAATTTCTAACCCTTACAAGGGCTTTTCTTGAAGAGGCTTAAGTACCTGTTTGTCAGCCAATGTATTGGTTAACCGTAAACAATATTCACGTATTAATAATTACCTACCCAAACATATTATATTTTGCTATTATTTTTTTATTTTTATTTTTTTATTTTTTTTATTTATTAAACTTTATGCACAAGTAAAAAACTACTGTACAAAGGCGGACTTAATGCCTGAGGCATTTTCTACCAGTCAACCTTACTATTAGTTACTATTAGTTTTTGTACTAATTATTCTATACGGGTTCCCTGGATTAATTTTATGTTATGACATACATTCAAATTGTTTCGTTTCATTTCCCAGGTTACGGCGCCATCAGTAAATCTAGTTCACATTAATTGAAGACAGACACTTCCTAGTTGCAGGATAGTAAATCTGCAAATGGTAAAATTAATTTTGTATTATATTTCTACATAATAACAACTGTGGGTGCATGGCCAAGTAACATTTGCCCTGGAAACTATGTTAATTTTTGAATAAAAATTACATCACAGAAGCAGAGTCAAATTAAGCGCCTACTTGTAATGTTGTAACTGTAATAGCACTCACAAAACATTAATTTACATTATTATTTGGTACAAAAGTTAATGTACCTAGTTTAAGATTTCATGTTCGGTTATGAATCACAATGTGAGGCGTATTGTAGTGAATGGATAGGAGTACATGTTGGCTTCACTTGTAATATATTAAGTAAGACTGACTTTTGCCCACGACTTTGCTTCTTCCCAGTAACAATTGAACTCTCTAGACAGTACCTATTTAATATCCACGTAAGTAGACGGTGACAACAGCGTTTGAGAAACAGCTCAGACAGATAACTAATTAGTCATTTGTAATACGATTTGTTATTGCTTTTAAAAACTGGTGAAATTATTAAACTGATTTTGAAACAAATAACTACTGGCCTATTAGTGAAATTTTGAATATCAATTCAGTTACATCATAGTGAATGTGGAAACTTCGGTGTAATCCTGTCGTAAAGGGCCAGATTTACGACGTTCCAAACTGTTTATGACGAATTCTTTCAAGAACTGCCACTTTGATTTGTTTTGAACTATGCGAGTCATGCGGTGTTTGAAGCCGATAGGTTAACACCTTGTGTCGCTACTTAGCGCAACTGTTAAGCCTCAGAACCCCTCAGGCAAGGCGTGGCTGTGTATGACACATAAGTGAGTAATAGCTTCATTAACATCTTATAAGAAGAAGGCATCTATTACATTACTGCCACAATAATTATATCAATAGGTATTATACTGTCAATTGGTATTACATAAAGCATTATAATAATTGTATAAGTCGATGTGTAACTACTCACGATATTCGGATATAGTTCAGTCGTCATCGTAAGTCATCGCTTTCTTTTGAAAGTGTCCGACATTGCTTGGGTGGAGCGCACAGTGTCTCCATTTATGCAATACCACCGCCTCATGAACCCATTATTTCGTCTAGCTTTTTCAAAGACAGACAAAGTACTAGACATAATAAAGCTTGGACCGTAATTAGTTCTTCTGACGTTAGGATGTCAAGCCGATGTTTTAAGAACGTTCACTCAATCAATGTTATTGTGTGGGTTCGTTTTAAGAAACATTATGGTCCATTTACTTAATAATTTGTGGTTCAGGATTAATGGTAACAGTTATAATAAAGTTGTGTGGGCAGGTATGCTAATAGCAAAAACTAAATGAGATATAATGTAGGTCATTATTGAAGAGCTGCCTATGATCTCTAAATGGACTTTTTATGCGTAGTAATAGTAGGTCACCGATGTTGTAGGATAGACTTAATAAAATGCACATCATATTTAAGGTTAGCCGCTTTTTTAATATTTAGGTCTATATTGTTTCATAATTATGATATTTTTTCATAATTATGATTGTTTTTGCATACTGTACAGAACAATTGTGTAGGTAATCTGTTACCTATTCCCATTTACCTGAAAAATATAAGGTACCTACGTGTTTCAAATTCCACTTTCTCACACAATGTGAGTGACTGTCGTTAAATCTATTTAATACTCAATACATTTATTGCTTCCACATGTAAACTTAGGTGGTAGGTTTTACAAAGATATAACCACTATGGACCCTGTCGGGCACAGCAAAAGTAGGAGAGAGGAGAGGAAGGGGTCTTTTTTATTTTACAACTAACCTATTATTATTCATTATAATAAGGGTTATTTAGGGGTCCGCTTGGTTAATGTATAGTAATAAAAATGTTTATTGACACAACGTATGCATTCAATATTAAAGAAATCCCTGGCTCCAGCGCTAGCATTAACTGATTTTATTATTCTAAGAGCCAGTGTTTCTCCATATAAGTAAATTACAGGATTATGCCATTATATAAAGTTGTGTAGGAACTTACTAATTGTTTCTACTTCGTAATTGTCTGCTGGGAAATACTTAATCGTAGCCTAGAGCTACAAAATCTCCATCATAAAGTTGATTCTTGAACAAACAATTGACAATGAAAATTCTTTAACAACAGTTCAAGGTTGTTCATTAGTTCAAAGAACTGATGTTGAACAAATTATAACAACTTCTTAAACGAGTGGAAATAATTGTTGAAACAACCAATAATTTACTAAGAAAAATTCAAGGAATTTGGACGCTATATTAAGGTTATGGGAATGTCAATCAGCCGTAGCCACTAAATCGGCCTTTAGCATTTTCATTGGCCGAAGCTATTTTGAAGATGCATTTCGTAAAAATGTTAATGTAAAAATAGATTGCATTTATGAGTAAATAAGGTCTAAAATGCCTTAAGCTGGAAGATAATTTATTAATAAATGTACAAACCACGAAGCTAAGTTTAAAATTTCGTGGAAAAGGTCAAGGTTTCACATTTTGCGCTGAACATTGCATCCAATTGGTTTCTGATGAGACTGTACCACTTATAAAGTGCAACATCAGTGTCTCACAGACTCATCGCACTCTTATGTAATGAACTGTTTCACGACTATTTATTTGGTGCAATGACTTTTAATAGTCGCGTTTAAATATTACTACCTATAGATTCTTGATAATTTAGTAACAGAACTTTAATATAATAAATATATACTTGGCCTACCACAGCTATCATACGTACTTTCTGATACGATGTGATGGCTGATGTAAAGAAATTGAGAAATCATATAAAGTTTAGTTAAAGGCTATTTTACATTACACAAAATTGAATTTTGTCATAATAATCCCATTCGGTTGCGATTTCTCTCCACATCAACTCCCGAATCAAAACAAAATATTACGACATATTTCTACAAAAGTAGGCGAATTACAAAAGGTTTTTGAATGTAAATTTTATCCTCATCGATAGTGGAGGTTAGTTCCCAACCGGTCTGCTTACGTCACAGTCTGTTGAACCGTTGAACCATACATCGCTGACGACCTCTGACACCCGTCGCTTTCCTTACAGAATATAACGTCTCACATTTTAGGTCAAACTTTTAATATAGACGTTTTTGGACACCACGATGAGTTTGCAAAGACATAAAGCACTAATAATTAGCATAATCATTATACACAAATATTATGTAGTACAAGGTTATAATGACATAACAGTTTGTCGGCACCAAGATGACACCTCATTATTTTACATAACTATATAAATATTTACATTCCATTGAGTGGGTCAAGTTTTATGCTTCGAGAGATTATGCATTTGCCATAGCTTAGCCATGTTTTTGACATTTTATTGGGTTTTCAATCTGGGATGACAGTAATGGACTATATAAATCGTTTATTTATCATTTAGCCATCCTTTCATAGTTCTACAGTTCAATACGAGTGTTGCAAATTTAGCTAGGTACCTTTAACTATGGGCAGCGGTAAGTCTTTGTCGCTAAGATCCGATAATAAAAGGTAACGTCATAATAAATTTGCATAGCCCCGTGAGGTGAGGCTCCGTTGACTTAACCCCGTTGTTACCTAAGTCTTTCTTTGGCGTGTGGTGATAGAGCAATAATTGGCAATGTGCATGTATGGTTCAGGTTCTATACCACTTTTTTGTGCCTATAATACACTCTGTGTTTATTTTATACTAGCTGCCGCCAGCAGCTTCGCTCGCGTGTAATCTTTATAAATTATAGCCTATGTTACTCAGGGTGAATGTAGCTTTATAATGGTGAAATAATTTTTGAAATCGGCGCAGTAGTTTTTGATTTTATTCATTACAAACATACACACAAAAATACAAATCTTTCCTCTTTATAATATTAGTGTAGGTGTAAAACACTTTGTTGAGTTCTGCTGAAATACTGCATAAGTGTTCGACTTCATAAATTAAAATGCCACGTAACCATGGTCAAGTGTGATCTCTTAATGAATTTGTTACACATCAAATCACCATGTGTGACCCTCAACTGCTTGGTTTTTGATTTAAGAGACCTTGTCTATTTTAATATATGCAGAAGCGGGTATGGCGGACAGTGGTCGCCAAAATGAAGATGTTACAGTAACATTATATCGATGATCTGCTTGTAAATACCATGTCGCTTCGTAATGCCAATACATTCTTAGATATGATCTTTTATATGAACTTTATGGGAACATTCGAGATCAGATGCACGGATGTACTCAGCGCGTCTATCAAATTTTGTATTGCAAAGAATCTGTTGCTTCATTGGCAACGTGATTCGCGGGACCATTGCGAAGGTGCCTTATTGGTCATGGGAAACTATCAAATTGTTATACCTACTGTTGTCAGAATCTGAATAAATAATCTTTGAGCGATCCGCTCGTGAAGTTTTCATACAAAATATTATTTTAAAATTGACATTATTGTCTAGAAATTAAGGAAAAGTCCCCTGGCTTTTCCTTAATTTCCCAGACTTATTTGTTATGCAAAGTAACTATAATACCATCTTAAATGGTTGGCTAATTCAAATCTATACAAATAAATGAAATTGAAGTGTCAGTTTGTTAAATTAATAATTAATTTAAAATCATGTTGATTTATTTTGAGTGACACTCACTCACAGGCATGCAACAATATCTGCATCTTTGCGTTCTTGCTTTCTTACCATAAAATAAAAAAAAACAAGAAAGAGCGCTGCCAGCAATACATTCAAGTATGCCAAAACTACACCTCCGCTCTGTGCATACACGCTCATACGCACACATTAACAACCATTTACAATCAAACTACACCTCATTAAGTGCACACAACGAAACCGGCATCACGTCACTGTTGACAGCGCTCTGTCTCGGGTTTTTTATTTGGTCTGAGCCTATTCAAATCAACTCGCAATTATCGTTCAAAGAACGTTCAAAAAGACTAGAATAATTTGTGACATTTTGTATGAAGCAAACCAAGATGCTCGGGTGAAAACAAAAGGATTCACGACTTGTTGGTTATCTTCAGATGACGTAACGATCGTGTATAGTCTAGGTATGAATGATAACAATCTTATGTCTCAACCAACTTGGGGTGTGCAAGAGAGACAAAATGAAGTTGTAATACAATAGAGATAAAAATATAAAGATGTCATACAAATTACCCTGTCTGAGTAATGCCCATAATAATCGGGGTTAAGGCTTTGACTTATGCGCTGGTTATATCATGTGGATTAATCATTGTATCGGTGTTTTATTCATAAAAGGAGGCTTCAATCACTAGCTGTTAAGGTATATACTTGTAAAATAATAAACTATTTTCATTTTATAATTTTCTTTGAGTACCTTTAGCACGCTTCTTCTATTTTCGTTAAGTACCTGGTACTTACTTGTTGAAAGGCCTACATTGTCCCCCCATGCCTACCAACACTGTAATTTGAAAGTATTGTAAAAGCCAATTATTTTAAAAAGGGTAACCATGGAGTTTTTTGCCGGCTCTTCTACATAGGAAACGACCAATTGGAACCGTGCACCTAGCTTCTGACGTTTCTTATGTGCCCATGTAGGTTTATGTGAAATAAAATATTTTGATTTGATTTGATTTGAGCAAGTTTTTTTAAAATTCTATACATTTCTGGTCTTCTTGTCGGGACATTCGCTTCATGCTTTCCAAAGACGAGAGGGTTTTTTGCTACTGCCAAGAGGTCGAGAGAAGTGTTACGTTTTCTGTGATTTCCTATATTGACTAAAAGTATGACTAAAGTCTTGCTACTAAGAAGTATCGGTATCACCAGAGCAATGGCTTGGCTATGTTCGTCAATTGACAAACCTAATCTTTCCCTTTCCATTTAATTGAAGATCTATGTTTCGTAAATACAAATTGATGTTGTGAAAATAAAACAATATCAAGTTCTGTAGTACCCGTATTTAATTAAAACGAAGCAACTACTCTGTCAAGTTCGTCTTCTGTGAAGCAAAGAAGCATGAAGCAGTATACTCGACGACGGTCCACGTGACTGTCGAATATCGGAGACAAGTAGTAGGCGTCTTCGTCTGGAGAATATCGATCTGCATCTATTCTACACAGCTAGAATCAAAATTCACATTAGACAGTGATTACAACGAGGCATGAGCTTCGCTTATTGAGTGGTGGCCCAGTGGTAACGACTTACGAGTTTTAGGTCGTAGGTTCGAACCCTGACAGGCGCTTTACTTTGTGTAAATAATTTCATCACCATTGCTCTCAAAACGGTGAAGGAAAACATCGTGAGGAAACCGGCTTGTTCTAGATCCAAAAATTCGAAGACATGTGACATCTACCAACACGCACTGGGCCCGCGTGGTGGATTACGGCCCGTTCCCTCTCACAGAGAGGAGGCCTGTGTCCCAGCAGTGGGAACATTATAGGCTGATTATGCTTATGCTATGAGCTTCGCATCGGGGCGCTAGTGCCTACCAGCCGTCAACCAAATTGTGCCCTTGCGAATTATGTTCAAAAAGCGTTGTCTTGAGGTAGCAAAATGGCCATGCCAACAGCCTACGCTACTGACATTTATGCCTAATAACTAACCATAATGACCGTCGCAGATCGTTTTGCATATATTGAAGGTTAATTTTAATTCATAGTTATTGTCTTTACATACGCATCAATTGGGGATGGTCTATGTGGTGGCAAGGAAGAAAGTGGTGGTAAGCTTGTCTCTTGGGTTCGTGATACAGGTCAGACAAAGTGTGTATTCTCATAGGAATTTCTCAGGAGTAGCCCGGAGTCTGAATTTGTGCACAGATAATGGTAATAGGCAGTAATTACTTTGGTGAATATTTGCATAATATTATTGATCTGACTGTCTTTAGTAAATAAAGACCGAAATTATAATATCGATTACGTGTTAATTATATAAAATAAGCATACCTTTCTATTGTCTTTATCGAAACACACCAGCTCCTCGAAATGACTGTTGATTTTGGATTTTGGGTATTTGAAATAGCTTTGTAACTCAGCGTAACGACCTAGGTGCTAGAAGAAATAATTTAATTAAGATTTCTGTTACGCAATTTCTGACACTCTTTGTCTTATGTCGTCAAGTAGACAGGACAATATTTACCCACTTCTATTTGAATATCCACTTTACTAGAAATCTTTTGTTAAGTAAAGTGTTTGTTTAGAAATCATCTTTTTTAATTCATTTTAGCTTGGCACTTATCTAAATGAAATGTTGGAAACTCAGGCTCACTCGCAATAGAAGTACATTGTTGCCAAACTTTAATTATCTGTAAACTAGAGCATTGTGTTAGGTACCTTCTCATAAGTCACAGCGTAAGAAATAAACTGTGTAGATACTGCAAAGTATGTTTTTTAATTAAAAACTATAGTTACCAGGTAAAACACAGCCAACTGTCTACATTATGAACTAATATTTTGGCAACTTAATTGTGTATGTAAATATAAATTTTACCTCTGCATCTAATGAGCCACTTTTTCTTATTGTATCTTGAGGAAATTCACTCGGAAAAATTCTCCTCAACTCAATATCTTCACTGAAACCAATCAAAGTATGTACATGGACATGTAGTGTTTTATTGGTTATTAGCTGTGTACCAGTAACTTAAAATTAATTTACTCACTACGTGTAAATAACACAGTTACACCCCCTGATCAGACTGTTCAGGATCTATAAAACGAAATAGCGTATTAAAATTTACCACCTGCTAAAAAACAATTTTCTAAGATGATCATCATCACTTACTAAATACGCGGCAAAACAACATGATATTCTTAACATTATGCCGATATTGTATTATAATATGACACGTCAAATAAATAATCAAGTTTGAGCTGTACCCTGAAACCCCGACTTATGAAATACATAGGTCGTAAACAATGTTCAATACTGTTATTGGAAAGATTTTACGATGTATTGCACATGTTATTTTTATAAGATTTTCTAGATTTTCCATAGACCGCAGTTCACAATAATTCTTTGTGGTAAAATAAAATAGAAAACTTGAAAGGAATTGACAGAAACTTCCTGAAGATTTCAATGACTTCTATGTTATTATATATTAATACATATTAATATATAATTATTATGTCAATAATTCTTTGTGGTAAAATAAAATAGAAAACTTGAAAGGAATTGACAGAAACTTCCTGAAGATTTCAATGACTTCTATGTTATTATATATTAATATGTATCAGAAATATTGGGTTTTCTTTCTTAGAACGAGAAGAAGAGAAGTTAACATTGCCATCTTATTTTCATAAAGAAAAGTTTAATTCTAGGCATTCTTATATTACTATCCTCGCAGAAATTTTACTAAGAAATTAAACAGTGAATTAAAAGTCTCCACCAAAAACAGTTAATGACAACGAGCTCAAACATCAGTAGGATAACGGTGCATTTTCTGAGTATTCTTAGGTTGAAACACTCACCAATAAGTAATTTTAAAATATAAATCAAATTCACGTAATAAATTCGTTGCGTTTAAAATATCCACTCTCGAATTGCTATCGTGTTTTCGAATGTCGAATATTTTACCTGTTCCTTGTAATTTAAGAGCACTCTTATTTTACAAACGAATCAGGACAAGGAGGTGTAAATTAAGATGGAACAGGCACGCAAGCCGCGATAAGATACATGCAAGCCCCTCAATTCAGTTTGGTAGTAATCACAAAGACATAAAATAAATCATTTTTACGTCGAAAGAGTTCATGCAGGATTTTGTTCACCTTAAACTTATAATAATTCGCACCTTCGGTGCAACAAAGTCACAAATAGTAAATTAAAATATAAGCTGTTTTGACTTTTTTTTCGGTGCAACAAAGTCACAAATAGTAAAATTAAAAAATGAGCTGTTGTGACTTTGTTGCACCGAAGGTAAGATATGTGCTAGAATTTGGGTTGACCATTTAAAAAATATATTTTAAAAGTCTAACACCCACAGTATAGCTCTAATCGATATGACTGTCAAGCTTTAACTGTGTGCATCGTTTTAGAAGTAGAATGTGGGCCCGAAACCGAGAAAAACCGTTTCGATTATATTCTATTGCGACTCCTACGCAGTGTCAACAAGGAAAGTAGTGAGTTAAGATATAAGACAATATTATAATTCTTCAATGAAAGGTAGCATCTTCCTGTAAAACACCTACCACTTTTCTCAGTAAGTTAAAATTACAACTTCCGTAATAAATAAGCAGAAAATTAAATCCAAACAGTTCAAACGTAATTCACTTAACATTTAAATTCGGAAGTTGCGTCAAAAATAATGAATTAAACACTAGCGAGCAAATCAATGAAGAATGCTTATCTAACATTGTTAAGTATGACAAATGTTTAATTATTTTATTCATTTTATGTAATCTTCGGATTTTATTTGTAGTTATTTATTTGTCGCCCTTGTATGCATGACTGAACGTGGGTGAAGCAAATTGAGTTTGTATATTGGGCGTGAATTTATATGGGTGTGTACTTTATTAATTTATATCGGACTGTGAGTTAAATAAAAACTCTTTGAAATTCCTTGAATTGAAAATCTCAACCATCTGCTAGGGAATGTGTTCTTTAAAAAGAGCAGAGTAGGTAGCTACATAATATTGTGAACAAAACAAATGCCAAATTCTAATAGTTTATTATCACAAAATCAAATAATTCTTCTATCGTTGAACCTCGTGTGGTCGTCACTGACTCGTGGGTGGTAACCATTAGCGTCTGCTACATACTTCATAGAATAGGGCTTTCCTTTAGAGTCGATGTACCCGTACTCCCCTCGAACAACTAGCGAGCGACCTTCAGGCCCTGAAATAATTCCGCCATCTTCCCTTCTGTAGGTAC
Source organism: Lithophane semibrunnea (assembly GCA_947363905.1). Taxonomy (NCBI): domain Eukaryota; kingdom Metazoa; phylum Arthropoda; class Insecta; order Lepidoptera; family Noctuidae; genus Lithophane; species Lithophane semibrunnea. The sequence continues at coordinate 9,635,002 of OX376190.1, forward strand.
CGTCTGATGTTTCATACCTGTTAGAACAAAGTAAATTGAAGTGAGTATTTACGTCTAGTAATGACAAGTTATCACATAGTCACAGGTATTTTTACAGTTGAGTAACAAAAATATAGGAAAAGAAGACATTGAAAAGATGTTACCCAATTCCTATCAATATTTTAAATAAATAACTGCTAAACAATCACTAAACAATTCGGTAATTATTCTATTCATATGCAAAACAAAGTGAATTGTACATTTAATTGGCGGATACATGAAGACATGTGCAATAGTATTTAAGCTTTTAAAGGTATTATCCGAAACTTGAAATACTTGCAAGCAAATGCGAGTTCAAAATAATCTGGTCAATCTGGTCATGCACGGTTTCTCAATAGATAGAATTGCATTTCGTTACTCTCACGCAAAAAACTATGATTATTATTAGAATTCTTGATGGGCAAAGTTCAAGTCAGCTGAAACATTCACTAATGCAGGTGCACTCAACATTGTCGATCAGTAGTTTCAAAATTGATTTATTGCATCTGCGTCATTCCTAATCTTAAGTATGATTATATAAAAATTATAAAACGGTATATGATTTGGACATTTCGTTATTGTGAAAGTGTTTATTATACGATGACTCTTTAACTTAACCTTAGATAAATAAACCTCAATTGGTTTTCTGATAACATACTCCACTTGTTATGTAAACCGTTACTCATATTTTGGGAATCCTAATATATCCTTAAACGTGTTACCAATTATAAATTTCGATTTGTAATCTTAGTAGTTACAAAATAATTAAGACTGTGACTCTAGGTCTGTTTTTAAACCCCGACGTAAAAAGAGGGGTGTTATACGTTTAACGTGTGTATCTGTGTGTCTGTCTGCGCCATCATAGCTGGCAAACGGCTGAACCGATTTTGATTTTTTTGGTTTTGTTTGAAAGGTGACTTGATCGAGAGTGTTTTTAGCTATGATTCAAGAAAATCGGTTCAGCCGTTTGAAGATTATCAGCTCTTTTCTAGTTGATAAAAGGATGTGTGCATCTTCCACAGGTCTAATCGATTGGAAATTTAGAATTCTCTTATTTCAATGACACGACGACGCTTGGATCAAAATATTACCTACAACTTTTATGTTAAACTTAAAGGGCCAATACATATTATTTTTTACATTTTAGATGCTTTGTTTTTGTCGGGGGTTTTAAAATTTTTAATTTATATTTATAACATAAATATACTTACGGTGTGTTAAAGAACACGACCCTAGATAATTTACAGATCAAACGCTTTAATTGCAAAATTGGTTAACACTTACATATTCTGGGGTTTATTTATAAACGTTGCTTAAAGTTAAGTAATGATTAGAGACTGATTATTCATACATTTTTGACGTTTGAACGTCACATAACTTTAAAAGCAACGGATATAAATAAAACCCTATGCGTTTACCCTTCTAATTAACACGTGTTCCATATGATGTAAGTATAATGATATGGAATTTAAGTATCCATTTTGGTCATTATTTTTTTTTCGGTGTCCATTGTTAACACAATTTACACATAATTATGTCATACATAAAAGGTAAGGTTCTAAGTAAAAGCGTCACTTGATTATTACATTAGTTTCTATTGTATAAATATTACGGTGAAAAACAAATTATAATATATTTTCAGCACCAAAGCTGGTAGATTACTACAATTTTTTTTTTTCCTTTGTATACTTGTAGGTACATAATGTACCTATATATTTTAGTGTTAGTATTAGCTTGTAAATCAGGTTTGTAACTGAGTAAATAAAAATACTTTATGTTAATAAAGTCGGTTAAAAATAATACATATTTAGGTACGTGACGGTATTGGCCTGTCATATTACATTATCGACGTGTGACCTTATTAAAATAACATCACAGGTTCGGAGATTAGTCTGTCAACATGTTTTTAGAAGGTCGTAAAAACTAAATTAGAAAGATAAAATATTTGAATTAATTATTAGCTATAAAATTACTTTTTTCTTTTTTTTTCTAACATTATAACGGAACGTCAGGATTGCTAACATTAGGAATTAATAATTATTAATTGGTTATGTTAATTATTTCACGAGTTTGTTTTGTCTAAGTCCTGATCTAAGATGACCTTTTTCTATGATAAGTAGGTTCTTTATTCTTAGGTATGCATACAATTTTTCAGGACTTATAAGAAAGAAAATAATAATATGTTAATATTTAATACCTATAATTTTCTTTGTTATACGTATACATGTAAGTTAAATGTAAAGAGAACGGAAAAACCGTAATTATTTATTGATCTAATAATATCGCTATAATTACACATGGTTGCAATAATTGGAATCAAAATTGGCAATTTTTTCAAGTTTGTATTTCCCAACCTATCTGCTAAAACTACCAATTACCTACTGTTTTAATTAAAAAGTTAATTAAATGAAATATCTGTTACCAGCATAAAATAATTAAATATTTGAAATACTAAATTATAAGATGTAGCAATTGATATTAATTTCCAATTTAGATTAGCTTTCCGACATTAAAGTTCAAGTCAAATAATTTTGCCGCTATGAAATTATTAAGACATAAGCCTCGAAAGTCGTGAAATATGCTAGCATTACATATCACAAATGATGTATGCCAAAATAATAATACCTACATTGCAAAAGCAGTCATTATCACACTTACTCGAAACTGTACGTGCCGAATCCATTATTGTTGTAGGTGAATTTTTTAATTTGCCCTCCAAGGCAACTAGCTACAGTGACAAATGCCATAAATACCATAGGCAGGACGTAGAGACGAGCACCTTTTACCTGCGCAACAAAATACCATAATGTCAAGGCCAACGGGTCAAGCAAACTACGCTTTTCATTATAATAATACTAGTTACGTTCGCCGTTTTGCCAGCGATTTGTACAAAATTATTTTGCAAGTACTGAAATGAGTTTTGTAAGTATAGAGGGCAATAGTTGATGGGTTTTGAAGCGAGTCATCAAACATAATTTGAATTAGTAAACGCGTTAGTATCCCCCCCCCTCCCCTTTATTAAAGATTTGATCTTCTAATTTAAAGCTAGTACTGCTCTTGAAAAAAAAACAGAAAGTAACTGGAAAAGATAAACAACACAAGAAAAACTAATCAGATAGTCAGACAAACGCGATAATATAATATTAGATGAAGATGGGAATGACCATGAAAGGTTATCTGCACAGTTATTTAAATGTAAATTTTACATCCGTGTCCTGAAGATAAAATATTATTAGATGGATAATATCAGACATTGATAATGAACTGATTTTAAAAATACTCGATAAGTTTATACGCATCTAACCACAGAACGTGGTAAACTTAAAGTTATGATTATGAATTTGCGGTTACTTCGCACGATGACGTTTTTATAAAATTAGTTATGGTACATATTATGGTATGGTAATGGTGGTAGGTTCATGATCATGGATCGACCTAATATTGTTGAGGCCAAGTAGTGTTGAGAATCGCGCAGCCTATGTAGATTTTTGCGAGAAGCTATACTTATCCATACTTCCATACTAATATTATAAATCCGACAGTAACTCCGTCTGTCTGTCTGTATGTTACCTTTTCACGCCTAAACCACTGAACGGATTTCGATAAAATTTGCCAAGGATATAGATGGCATCCCAGAGAAGGACATAGGCATACTTTATATTGACATACCACGCGGGTGAAGCCGCGGACGGAAGCTAATTAGGTATACTTCTAAATGTAAATCTTGAATTCTAGGTTTTAGTACTATGTACCTTACGTCAAAGGTTATTAATATGGTAAACGCTAGATTTCATGGCAAATATAGCTTATTTATACAAGGTGGAGACGACAATACGAAAAAATGAAACTACGTAGGTATATCTAAAAATGATGTTCTTGGTCTACATACAAAAAAATAATCAAATATATCCAATAGTTTAGTTACGATAGCTAGTCAAAAATCGGCAAATCCCATACTTGGTCCATCACTACTATTTAGTTTGTTTGAAAAAAATACTTTTTTAATTTCCATGTTAGGATTTATTTGATAGTTCAAAGTCAAAGTCAAACCAGTGTTTTCATTTATTGTTGTATTGTAGTCTCCACATTTTATAGTAGTAGAATTTTATTTGTATCTTTTGTTTAATTCTTATTCATGCGTAAAGTTCCAAGAATGTAGTGTTTTTTTAACTCCGTGGATATCCCGGATACTGCTTCAAACAACCGTGTCAGATTTTAAGGTGGGTTTTATTTTATTGTTAAATATAAATGCAGTTTTATGATGGATACAAGTCGTATAATGTAAATAAGTGTAATAAAATAAAACGTCTAAGATTTAAAAGCTTTTTCCTTTGTTAATTTATAAAGCCCAATAAGAAATGACATTGAAATTAATCTTATGATTGGCATGACCTATCAAGATGATGTACAGTGACGATTTATTCAGCTGAAGTATATATAAAAACTACCATTTTAATAATTATATATTCGAGGTTCCAGATTTGTAGTTCCAGCTCATCTTTAAGTTGAAATTTTTTAATTGTTAAGGGCCAATTTCTCCAATGAAGCTGAACGCGAACAACACATCTAAACCGCGTTCAAGAACTGCCATTGTCTTATTTTTTAGGGAATATTGACACTGACTGTTATTGAACGCGGTTTAGATGTGCTAATAGCGTTCATTTTTATTAATGAAATTAGCCCTTAAACTCGTAATAAGTTAACGAGTTTAACTTATACAAGTTAAACTCGTTAGAGCAGTTGTCAACAATGATTGTCCTGCTTTCTGCTTCCAAAGTGGTATTCAAATATTTGTTTTGTTGCTAACTGTTTAACTACCAAAAAATATTATCGTATTGCCTAGTGGCGGGATATTGAGGGGTTAGATTATGATGATACCTCAAGAGAACCATAATTGTTAGGCAAATCTAAGTACTAAAAAGAATGGGTAGAAATAGACAAGCTGTCAACTGATTACGTTACAAAAGCTGAGAAGGATGAAGGAAAAGGATTCATTATGACTCATTCTAAGGAATCATACAGGAATGATGTCAAGTGATTAAAATAAAATAATATTCTTAGCCATTTGACAGGTGAAGATAATTCTTAGACACTGTATTGAGTCATTCGTTTATTGCTACCTATTCAATAAAAATAAAAATTACATTAGAGGTAGGTATTCATTAGCAACATTTCTAAGCGGTTATTCAGTTGTTTTTTCTTTTTTTGTTACAGACTTCTGTCTTGACCCGTAGTAGTCATGACATATGACCTATATTTTATGTACTAATAATAAATTCAAATATTGAGTTGTTTGTGAGAATTGTGTGTCGGCACAATCGTACAACATGTATATTAATTTTATGTATCAAGATTCCATTATAAGAATAGATTGCTTCAAACAAGATGATACTATAAAGGTTCGATTTCGAACCTATAGTTATTCTTAGGTTCTCGGAATCCGGATTTCGAATCCAATCAATTTATTAATATGACCAATTACATAACAGAATTAACATATGAAACTCGTTTATTTGTACTTACCATATTGGGCGTGAGAGCAGTTCATCAGAGCGGATCTAAGTGGACTGTGAGTTGGGGACAACTGCCCACACTTTATATCCAGTTCTTCAAGAATGTCATGTCTGGACTTCATTCCATAGTTCAGTGCCACTTCAAGGACTAAAAGAGTCATTGACACTGTAACATTATTACGCAAACGTGGGAAGGACCCGACAATTCGCACTGTGTCAGCTAAACTGCGTAATTATTCGCTCCTGTTTTACTGGATGGCATTGGAGTCGCAAGTAGAAGAAAAGACATCTATTTATTTATTTATTTATTTATGTATTTGAACTTTACAGGATTAAATACTTGGAAGATGGGTTCAATACATCGATTACATACTATTAAATACAGTTACAAGCTACCTCATACATGACAACAGTGAATATAGTTCTCGTCAATAGATTCGTAGAAAATTCTTGCTGTGGAGGCTCGTGGCTAAGGAGGAGCTCATGGCTAAGTAATAACAGCCGCACGGGTCGATCCATCAGGTTAAGCTACGGTTGCCGGGGTTAGTCCGTGGATGGGTGGATGAGTGACCTTCTTTACATACCGAGACTCCTCCATGCCTCGGAAAGCACGTTAAGCCGTTGGTCCCGGCTGTCATTTGTGAATCTTTGACAGTCGTTACGGTTCGTCAGAAGCTCGAAAGTCTGACAACCAGTCTTACCAAGGGTATCGTATTACCCAGTTACTGTGTGAGGTTAGATAGGCAGTCGCTCCATGTAAAATACTGGTATTCAGCTGCATCCGGTTAGGCTGGAAGCCGACCCCAACATAGTTGGGAAAAGGCTAGGCAGATGTTGAAGTAGAAAATTCTTATGAATCCTTTAGGACCCACTTACTTGCTCTTCTCAGTAAGTTCACAGGGAAGAATATTGCACTATTAAGCAAAAACTGTGACAACCTACTTCACAAGTTTCACGTTATATTAAAGAAAGATTTATTGACGAAAATGAATAAAAACTCTATCCTTGATCTTTACATATTAATTCAATCAACTCTATGCCATTCCATGTTAACTTTGTTATCTTTTATTTTTACATAAAACACTGTTAAGGATTGACATGAATAGAAAGATAATACATTATGTCTCATTATTATTCAATTCAGTGTTAAGGACTTGTTAGACTCGTCTTAAAAACCGCAGTCAGAGAAATATTGATATACAGGGCTCTGCAGAGGAAAAACTTGATGCCACTATAGGTAATAATTAATTTTATAATGTAGCCGCTAAAATGAATGCGGAAAGTTAGTGTGAACTTGTAGTTAACTGAAAATACGGTATTTTAGTTAACTACACACATACTCAAGCACAGTTTCCCAGTTAACTTTACAAAGCAGATAAATACCTCTGGTTAGATAAGTAAGTACCACATTAACTTTGCATTGAACAAATTCCGTCTTTCAAACGGCGTTCTCAAACGTACGCAACGTATTAGAATACTACGCGTCATCACGACGTAGTTTAGATACAATTTCGTCTATGCATAATGTAATGCATACGTTGCAATAAATTTCATATACGCTAGCGCAGCGTTTACGCGACGTTAACGCCTACAATGGACATACGCTCAGTGCGAAGACATCTTATTCTTCTCCTTCCAATTAGACGAGAGGCGGCGAATAAGTTTGAGGAGCTCTGTAATAATAAAATGTAAACTACCATACTTACCGTTTATTTTTGATCTCACCCGGTTTTATAATAGGAGTGATATTTATATTAATGTTCCTCGCCATTCAGGTCTCTTAACGAGCCCTTTCAATGGAACTGTTGAGTTTTTTCCCGATTTTTTACTTTATTAATGATCGCACTACATTCGAATAACTACTTTGTTCTTTTATTGATAAGTTGTTTTTTTTATTTAATACTTTCAGGACTAATTGGAAAGGTAGGTGGTAAGTTAGCTTGATGTGATTTAAGTTGAATTCGAGGCGTAAGTATATACAAAAACAAAGAGAATAAAGATTAACTCTACAAATTCGATCTCATATCTTTCTTGATCCAAATTTACTTACTTAAATGCAAAGCCGCTAGCTTCTGAGAAATTATCAAAATGACAATATCTCCCAATGATCAGTATTTAATATGTTGCTTTCTGTAAAGTTCATAATTAGCTTATTCATTAATTTCCTTGGAAAGTTATATAAAATCTGAAACATGAGGTCGAATTTTAAAGTTTTATTAATATGTATTGTCTATCTGTGAGTAAAAACTTACGTTCAGGATTACCTTCAAAGCCGAAAAAATTACTTACTCATCAACTAAAAAACAAATCTGTGTTATATGTTTTTTTTTTTTTAAGTTTATTTATTACGATGATCTCACACTACGGAGTTATTTTTGTTTTAAAAAACCGAGCAAAATTAAAAATGTTTTAGTTCGAGTTGAGTTCGTTAACTAATTAGAGTAATTAAGATCGTTGCTATGACGAGTTCTTTGTGCACCGAACTACTATTAATGCATTCAAGGACACTGAACGAGACATATAGTATAAGTTTCACTGTTATAACGCCTATGAGAGTTTCAACAACCATTCCACCTTCTATCTAAAGTTTCGGACGTAGATAAGAAACTTTCAGACCAGGTGGATCAAACAATTTTTGGGGTGACTGGTATGTAAAGTTAGCAACTAACCTCGATTAATATAATATAATGTAAATATAAATAAATTGATACAAAATTATATATATATTTTTTTTTATCCTTTATTATAAAGAACTAGGTTCTTCATAATTAATTACAATCTAGTCCATATGACTAATAAGTAATTTTAATCTAACTTAATTTACTACGTAATCATTATTTAAAATTAGAATAGTGTTGATTGAACTTTACACAGTCCGTTCCACTTTCTTAGTTTGATATTTTAATATAAACACTTTGTTCACGTGTTAAATGTGTGTCATCGTCACTATTATTTCTACACTTTTACACTACACTAACTCAAAATTATATGGTACATTGATTTTCAGCATTTCCTGTAATTTCTGAGAGAAAACCCCTTCAATTTATATCAGTTCAGATTTTTATGAATATTTTTCTCACAAATTAATAATTAAAAAAAAAAAAATGACTTTTATTGCTGATCGTACGTACCAGCTGGCTCAGGCGACAGATTGGAAAGATCTATGCCCAACATACCTACTTCAGGGAACTGCTATAGGCAACAATCTATTATCATTATCATAATTATGGTGATCGTGTATAGATATAAAGTTTACATTGGCATAATTGGAAAATTGAGGTTTTACGACTACTTACAGCTTTGCCACTCGGGGAATATAGACATGATGATATTGTGACGTTATGTTTACGATATATTTAATTGTTGGCGTGAATCTATGGAACGAAATCGTGATCCTGTCATTAAGTTCTAGTTCATGGTTCCGCATATCAATATTTATAAGGTTCGTCTAATAGACATCAAGGTTTTTAGAACTGAAAATTATCTTTTGTATAAAATAACATAGAAATCTATTCTTATTCGTGACAAGAATTTTACGTTTGACTGTTTTACCAGAATTTTTCATTTGAATGGCATTTGACCGAGCGGCACCTAAACAAAATATTGTAAAGTGCGATTCGGTGTACAGTTTAGAAATATACCGACACCGACAGACAGACAGAGTTACTTTCGAATTTATATTATTAGTATGGATTTTTACTCCACGAACAGCACCTACAAGCTTTGCGGGTACTAACCGTGATTGGTTAAAACTAACTTGCTCATATCCTCGCAAACATCGAAATGTCGTTTTGACAGCTTAGCATTGGTGATGGGAAGTAAACCATGACATAATAGAGCTGTATCACGTAAAAATGCCTCCTGACCAAAAAAAAAACCACTTTAAAATAGCTCCAGGTTAGCCGAGCTACAGCTTTACAAATTGTATCTACTTACCTCACGTAAGTTCATGGATTCTTCAAGGAATTTTGATGTAACAACATTAACAACACCACGCCTGTATTTCCCGAAGGGGCACAGATGAACTTACTGATTTAGGTACATCCACATTTCGCCGATTATGATGAAGTCCCATGTAATAGGGTGAGCCTTTTGCCATCAACCGGACACAAATCCAGACTCGGCTGCTACTGAGAAATTTTTGATGGAAAACTCAATAATACTTGGTACAGCTTAGGTATCGAGCTTAACGAGGCAGAAATAAAAATAATGAATGCAACATTTTAAAGTTATGTTTATTATATGGCATAGATAGGTATGCCAAATAGGTATGTCTTATTTCTTAAAAATACGTTGCACTCTCCTTACTTTCCTAATAACGTTGCTGTCACACTCGGGGGAAGGCTGAATACGACCATCACTGCCTGTTGAAAAAGGAAAATACAATTATAAAATGTAAAGATCTTATTGTATTATATGGCAATATTTTTGAACTTTATTATAAACTAGCTGCTGCAAAATCAAGAACTCACAGATAAACAGACAGATATACAGACAAAAAATTAGAAATAGTTTTTTTTATATGTACCTTAAAGTATATTATTACTTTCATAATAATTATGCATTTAGTAAGAAGCTGTTATTTTGGCATTACAGACACTTCGTTTTTATTTATTTGTATAGATAAAAGATAGGTAGCCCCCTATGGACAACTGTGATACTAGAGGCATCGTAAGTGCGTTGCTGTGCCAGAGATAAAGCTAAATGCTAGACTTTTTAGCTTTATCTCTGTGTAGGTAATTACGTTTAGGTATATGTGTTCGGTGCGGTTCGCGTTCAAACCGAAGCACAGCCACGCTCCTTTGCGACAGAAAAAGGCACCTATACTATTGTACTACTTGCCTGGTGACTCTCCTTAAAAAAACTCTACTGTTACTAAAATATAAGGATGTAGGTTACTCTCCTTAACTAGGTCTAGTTTTTTCTTTAGTGGAGGAAGCATGGGTAATGTTTTGGAAAATAACATTCAAAATACCAACCGAAGCAATATTTTTTATTGAATTTTCCAGAATTATTTATTTTACAATCCAAGCTCAAGGAATTTATTAATAAATAATAAATTACAGCCTCTTTAAATAGGTATAAACAAAAGCCTGTCTATCAATTGTTTTTTTTTATTTATTTATTTATATATTTATTTGCGTAAAACATGGTATAAAAAGGTCTTACAATATAAAATAGAGCAGGCATGTTTTGCCAAGATTACACACAGCATGCAAATTTATGTAATTACAATTTCCCATTTCACACAATATTATAAGTTTAACAACACTATTTTTGTAGGAATTGTTGTATACTATAAAAGTTACTACTAGTTAACCATTTATACAATTGAGTTTTAAAAGCATATCTCGAATTCAACATTTTCAGATTACTGGGTAGTTTATTAAAAATACGAACACACATATTTAAACAGTTTTTGTTGTTCTTAGCAAGTCTGGGAGCACTGCTTAGAACCAGTCTGTGAGGATCTCGTCGGCTGCGAGGATTAACATCGTTAGCTACCAAAAACAACTCTTTATGTTTCCATTCAAACATGCATAGTTCACTTATATATAGACAAGGTAGCGGTAACAAGCCAAGTTTTCTAAATACTGGCTCACATGATTCCTCAGGATGAAGTCCATATAGAGCCCTGATGCATTTTTTTTGAGCTACAAATGTTCTATTGTGGTCGGTACTGTTGCCCCACATTATTAGTCCATAACGTAATATTGACTCCACATAAGCATGGTAAGCCAATATAGCTGTTTTTAGATTGGTGCTCCTTTTTACTTGTCTAAGAGCAAACACGAATTTATTTATCTTGCTTGAAACATTGTCTACATGCACTTTCCAGTTTAGATCTTCATCAATAGTTACTCCTAAGAACGTCGTATACGTTACAGGTTTAAGTTTGGGTATATTTAATTTAATGTTGAATTTCTGATTATTTGATTTATTGAATTGTATATACACAGATTTATCTAGGTTAATTTTCAAATTATGTCTATAAAGCCAGTTAATTAAAAATCTAAGTCTAATGTATAAACATAGGTATTATAAGCGTTATTTTATTTTACAATCAACGAAAGAAAACGAAGAAAGGTCTAATAGGACCACTTTGCTGGAGAATACTGTGATTAAAAAAAAATATCGCGTTATTCAAAATAATCAATGAAGAATACATTTTTATTTAAAAACAAATGCCTTTTTTTATTTATTTCCCTAATAATGTAGCGACCACATTGGGACCAACAGCTCCGGATGCAGGCCCGATAGGAACATTCAGTAGTAACGACTCTAATGATTGAATCTGAAAATAATAATTAAATAGGGAGGTATAGGTACCGATAAATAGACCATATTTGCATTAAAACTAAACAGGTAGGTACTTAATACAAAAAAAATACACAGCATTGGAGCAATGTGCTTGCTATCGAGTTGTGAAGACTTCTATGAATGACACTTGACGGTGACAGATCCGCTCGGTGCAACCATGGATTCCCGCTAGTTCCTTCCATAGTGAAAGATCAAAGGTGATCTAAAACTGCTTCTTGAACCAATGCTATGTATTTTGAAGGAATCAATCTATACTACAGTACAGAGGGCCGCACGTCAGTGGAAATAAAACAGTAAAATCTAACCTTATTCTATTGAAACTCCGTACTAGGCAAGGCCAGCTAAAACTCAAAGGGTTCATAGACGTGCGCTCAACTGTACGTAATATGCGAGGTAATATTTACAACAACAAAAAAATGCCCATATACATTAAGAGAAGGTCAATCAATGAAGATCTTATTGTGACAAGGGTTTTGAGTGTACTTTCACTTAAAAACTTGTATCACAGAGTGATACATTTTATTCGAAAGCTAGCATCAAGGGAAGAAATAAATTAATAGACACCCTATGAATATATACCTATGTGGTACCCAATATTTTGTAACAATGTGATTATGAGGGTCCAATAGTTTCTTGCGCGTTCTTCTTTAATGGAACCTACTACACTTTGGAATGGTCTAGCTTCATCTTTCCCACTGACCGACTATTCAAAAGTGCTTGTTAATGATTTAATTGAAATAATTACTTTGAGTTTGACAGGACTTTGAGTAGGTAGCTTTATATTTGCTAGAACTGAAAATGATCTAAACCAGGTTCAATTATTTAAGTAAAACTTCTTTCAAGATTAAGTAGGTCACATGAGACTGGTTATTTCGCTAATACTCTGTAATTTCACACTCAAGTTTCATCAAACAAAGTTAATTAGTCGTTATGTTTGAGTGCTGCAAGGTGCCTATGGTAAATATTTGATCGCTACCAGCGGTTTCGACACAAGTCTCTACACTCAGAGACTCAATTACGATAAACTCTACCTCGATGGAGAGAAAATCTTTAATTTAACGAACAGGTCTATCTTTCGACATGCTGGTTGACCGAATTTTGCTTGTTTCGATAACATCGAATATACTTAATTCAAACATTCAGCTATCAGATTCTTTTTCCGTTTTTTTATGTTCCTTTACTTAAAACAAAATACCATTTAATAACTACAATAGCACAGCTAGATTTTTATTTAAATTCGACCTTTGATAAAAAAAAAAATATTATGTTCCTATAATTAAAACAAAATACCATTCAATAACTACAATAGCACAGCCAGATTTTTATTTAAATTCGACATTCGATAAATAAAATAACTTGTAGGTCCTATGCTTAAAGGTAGGAGTATCGAAATAACAAATACGACATAATTATTATTAAGATACCTATGTTTTTATTAAGATAAATAATGAACTCCTTTCGTTTTTCCTTGCGTTGGTAGCGAATCTGCATTCTTCTTACTTTCCTAACAGCGTTGCCACCACAGACGGGGAATAGTTTCTATTTGCCGTTGGTAACCCCTGTTGAAAAATAAATTTATATAAAGTACATTAGGTACGTTTAGTTTTATTACTAATTTATTTAAAAAAAATACATTGCCGTTCGCGTCATGATATGTGCAAAAGTATTAAACTAGAAATGTATGATATTTTATGGAAAAATTACATTTAACTGGGCAACTTATATAAGTTCATCCTGATTTGGCGATTTTATTTATGTAAGTTAGACAAACTGCCACCATTCTCGCACCCAGAACCTAAGATATATGTCATGCGTCACGTCGGCGTCCTAGAAAAATAACTTCGTAAAAAATTCTTAATCGATTTAATTGAATTCATTACTTTATGGTCAAGTTCATGGTTCTACATAAATATAACTATATAACTTTATTATTAAAATTGCCTTACGATTATTTCCTTCCAAAGAAATGATTAAAACCTGCATTTGGCTTTTAATACACCGGCACAGTATAAAACAAATGGGCTGTTCGTGTCTGTCTGTCCGCTTAAATCCTTTATTTTTTTTAAACCGCATAAAAATTAGTTTAAAAGAACAATTCGGTCGCACAGACAGACACGATCAGTGAATTTAATTTATAAAATGTATATATATAGATGTTAGATATGTTATAAAGATCCTCTATAGAACAAAATAGATATGTAGATTTACTAACATTTTATAAAAGAATCATAGAAAATTAAATAGGTACTTAAAAATACTTATATATTTTACTACCTGTGCCCCGCGGTTTCACCCGCGTAGGTCTCGATCCCGTGGGAATATAGGGATAAAACGGATCCTATGTCCTATTCCAGTTCATGGTCTACCCGTGTGCCCATCCTCTCCTCGCGAACATAGCGAACGTCGCGCCGGCGTCGAACGGTTCGCGTATTGCATTTTTATATTCATGATGATTACTTCGAAATTAAATATCCGATTCGAATGAATTAAAAAGTATTTTGCTGCTACATAAACACCCTTGATGTTAAAACTATTTATTTGAATAAGAATTAATATTATGTTGATAAAACTCCTTCGCAAATAATGCATTAGTTTCGAACAAAAAATGGTTATAGTGAGTCTATCTTAAAAGATAGACATATGCTGTCGCGGACTTTTTTATAGAACTTTTAAAGAGAAACAATTCCATAATACATGATATTTGCGTAACTTAAACCGGTTACGCAGCGCACGCAACAGAAGCTCTCAAAAAGTAATATTTTTTCCCGAATTTGCAACATTTTTCATTTAAGCTCCGCTCCTATTGGCCGTAGCGTGATGTTATATAGCTTATAGCCTTCCTCGATAAATGGACTATCCAACACAAAAATAATTTTTCAATTCCAACCAGTAGTTCTTGAGATTAGCGCGTTCAAACAAACAAACAAACAAACAAGCAAACAAGCAAACTCTTCAGCTTTATAATATTAGTATAGATATAGTATAGATTTATAATTTGGTTTATCTTCTTAAGTGCATTTTATTCTTATATTTAGGATTCTCCTAATAAGGCTTTCACCACGGCAATAGGCACACCTCCAAATCCGTGAGAATACTGGAATGGAAAATAAAAATATATTATATCTATTAGTAAGTAGGAGGTAAAGTCCATAATGTTTATCAAAATTTCAATGGTTTTTTTAATTATTTTTTTAAATTTTAATATATTTAATGTTTTATATAAGTTATTTTTTTATATTACAACAATTTTGATTTTACAGTAAACATTTATGTTAACATTACCTAATAGGTACCTATTCCTTTCTAATACATTTTTATCATAACTAACTATGGAAATAACGCTAAACGTTTTATGTATACCAAGTAGGTAAGCACTAAGAAAGATAGATACATAGAATAAGTATACCTAATTATTGTACACCAATAGTAACACTCTTAAGAATTTACTTTCTAGTGATAATTTGTAGATTTACTTGTTTTTTTTTTACGATTTGTCAAAAATCTATCGCAGTGTTAGGTCGATCGATTCCTAATTATATAAAATTCGTGGCGCAGAAAGTGCGTTGAGCGCATAACTTCCGTCACGGACCGCCATTGAAAAACATTAGTTTCTTTACGTCATTTGCGAAAGTTTTGATAATACTGCCTCCAGCAGCCGCCGCCGAGCCTCAAAAAGGGGTATTCATAAAAAAAACTCATTTGGTTGTCTAGAATCTGTTTGAAAAAAGAAACATTTGGTTGCCTACAAAGATTGTAGTTAACTTGTCGATGTATACATCTTTTTGAGACTGACTGTACCCTAGTTGTGCTAGTCAATTGCTTGCCAGCGCTCTGCAGTGTGTTTTAAGTTTAAAAAAACTATTTCACATCACACCTAAGCCAGGCCAGCCTTATGTATGTCCAGCAGTGGACGTCTTTCAGCTGAAATAATTATGAATGATGACGCATCACACATATCATCACGCCTGTATTCCCCGAAGGGTTAGGCAGAGGTGTACCCACATTTCACCAAAAAGCTGTTACTCACGTAATTTAATTTAATTTATTTATTTGTCATATAACATGATCCAATCAATATTCGGCCTTACGAGTCCTTATCAAAATAATCATATTCAAAAACTCTAAAAAGCTGTGTGAAGTTAATAAAAAGCGAATCATGCTGGATGCCCAGGGGAATAAATTATATTTTATAATATACTTACATATGTTTGAACCGTAACACAGTCCGGTCAAACAGTATTATGATATGAATACCCCCCGCCACGGGTAGTGCGGTTACGTGCGTTTTTCCACGGTAACGATACATTGCGTGTGAAGTAATAAAACAAATCAGGTTTATTGGATTCCCTGTTCCTGAAATAATTTTATGTACCGATCGTCTCAGTATGATATACCAGGCGCGGTCCGAGGGGTCCCTGGGGGTCATGACCCCCCCCAAAATCAAAATCGAAATGATTTACGTGCTTTACTAACTGAAAACTGTAGGTACTTAGACACAATAGACCGATGGGCAAATATACAAAAAAAAAATGTTTTTAGAGTACTTATCAATTAGGTAACCATTTCCCTAAAAATATTCCTCGGCACCAATGGTGACCCCCCCCAAAGTCTTGGGCGGCGACCGCGCTTGTGATATACTGAAGGGCTGTCCCTTACATCCTGTATAATGACTAAAAGTCCAGGTTTCCTCACGATGCTTTCCCTTTATCGATGTCAGTAATTTCCAAGATAAACTCAGAAATCCATTAAGAATTGGAAAAGTCACATTGGTACTTGGCCGGATTCGAACGAGGTGTTAACCACTGGGCCATAAATTACGACAGACAATTGTATAAGATTAACTAGCTGATGCCCGCGATTTCACCCGGGTGGATGTCGGTTATTACATACTAAAACCTTACTCGAAAACAACTCTATCTATTGGTGAAAACAACATGAAAATCGTTTCAGTATTTTTTGAGTTTATCACGAACAGGACGACAGACAGACGCGGCGGAAGACTTTGTTTTATAATATGTAAGGATAAAAGGATTTCGGTCGTGTCGTTCATAACATTAATTATATAATTGTATAACTGGCTGAATGAAAATAGTATCTAGAGTGTTAAAGAATTTCTCGAACATAAACTGTAATGTTGATACTATAATTTATATAATATTAAGCAAAACATGATTGGACTCAATTTGTACTGTAACAACTTTTAATACCGTGTTTTCTGCAAATAAATATAATATTATTTATTTATTTAACATAAAAAAAACCTGTTACGTTATTTTTCTTTCTTATTTTTTTTTTTGACGTCATTTTATGGGACAACACAAAATTCTTCCTCGCATTATCATATTTTATTTGGCGTTGAAAAATCAGCCCTTCATTGGTTTCCTAAGAAATCGGTGAACAGTACACAAAAACGGCTGTTCAATTACGGAGTGTTTATTGACACCTTAATGTCAAATACCGACTAGTGAAAATTAAAAATTTTCATGACGACCGTTATATGACGGAACCGCTTTTCTAAGACACCAAAGTTTTACATGTCTGCTTATGTTTATCGTGTGTACCTACCTATGTTTACCTCAGGTACTTTAAGTGATGCATTAGTCACGTACCTAATTAATAAACGAAAATTAAAATAAACTTACTGGTTTTGTTAGTGGCAGGACTTGATAACCATTTTCGTCAGCACGGTAATGAACTTGAACTAGTTGTCCATCAGCGTCTGTGTAGGAGTACGAGCCATGGACATCCAAAAATTGGTTTTCTGCCCCGGCGTTGACCAAGCGTCCGGTTTCTTCACGTACTATGCCATTAGACGTCTCGAAGCTGAAATAAAACACACAGTTACAAAAGCAATACACTATGTTAAGTTACATGGGGTTTAAAGAGAGTGTGTAGCTCTTTTAAATTAATAAAATCGGGACCAAATGTTTCAGAACTTATTTCTTATATGATTTTTAGGGTTCCGTACCCAAAGGGTAAAACAGGACCCTATTACTAAGGCTCCGCTGTCTGTCCGTCTGTTACCAGGCTGTATCTCGTGAACCGTGATAGCTAGATAGTTGAAATTTTCACAGGTGATGTATATCGGTTGCCGCTATAACAAAAAATACAAAAACTAGAATAAAATAAATATTTAAGGGGGCTCCCATACAACGAACGTGATTGTTTTGCTCGTTTTTGCTCGATATTGAAAACGACAACAGGTAGACGCTTGAAATATTCACACAATATTTAGTTACATACAACTTTAAAAATAAATAATTAAATTAAATTAAAACAAAACAAATATTTAATGACACGTATTAACATACAACAAACGTGATTTTTTACCGTCTATATAGTTATTGGTACGGAACCCTTCGTGCGCGAGACGGACTCGCACTTTGCCGGTTTTGTTATTTGGCATTTAAAGAATAGGTACTCTTCTTTACGAAACACTTTATTTTATTCATAAGTAACGACCTGCTTTGCACGGTTTATACGACTTGAAAAAACATCGAGATTTCTTAGTTTTCGCAATAGAAAGAAAGAAAGAAAATACATTTATTTAGCACAGACAGGGCACACAACATAAAGTAACTACATATAAAAAAAGAAACATTTTCAACGTGTAGGTAACCTAGGAGATTAAGAAAGAAAGAAGTGTGCCTCGCGGCTGCGCCAAATAGGCCCAGTTCAGCAAAAATGCCAGACAACTAGTGCCTGACGCTGGTTTTCAACTGGACCTGAGCGGCGCGGCGCTCAGCGGTTAATATTACCGTACTTATTACACACATAAACCTTCCTTCATGCCTATGGCATTAAGTCCGCCTTCCGAAATAAATTCTCTAAACGATGGTGAAAACCTCACCAAAAACTGTTGCATGGTTTAGAAGAATAAGGCGGACATACAGACAAACACGAAAAGCGACTTTTATTTATAATATGTATAAATAGAAGACATTCTAGAGGTTATGTCCTTGACATTAAACTTAAGCAGACTTACCTGAATTCGTAGTTTCCTGTGCCGTCATTTTCGTTGTGATAGCTAACAATTTTAGCTTGAGCATCATCAGGGATGACCGCAGTAGCAGCCAGTGAGAACAGTGCGCACGCGATGATTATTCGAATCATTTTGAACGTTGTTTATTTTCTATACCTACTCTTAGAACGAGGCTGGCTTGAAATAATGCGCAAGGTCGGTACCGCGAGCTATAATTTAAATCTACGGTAAAAACATTATTTAAATAATCTTTTGATAGAGTAATTGTACTCACCTTTAAACCACAAATGCCACATCTTTATAAGCGTCCTGCATATATACCTTTCTGAATAATGAATTATTGATCGTAATTTTTTTTAAGCATATCTACTCTATGGATGATTTTTCATCATACACATGTGACTGTAACAGTAAAGTGAACTTTAAATGACTACCTGCTTAGCACATCACTATGAATTCAGTGAATGACTCATTTGAATCTAAGTATTCCTAGGCTAGTATTTAAAGGTATAATAAAGGTATAGGTAGGTGTAGAATCCTGTTGATCCCGTATTATATCATTACACCAGTATACTGGCTCATCATCACACTAAGCCTCCGCGTGCAGGCACTGATGCACTTTCAACCTTTTCCCGCCATTCATGGTGATTGACAGTTGACATTAGTGACAGCTACCATGTGTGGTGTGTATGAGATAGTGTTTACATATCTATTAAATATATATTTACTACAGTAGATATTTCAAATACTATAAAATAAACTTTATTAGCACAGGTTTTCAACAGATAATTAAAAGTTTATTTTGATAAATGAAATGTATTAGGTAATTAATTTTAATTTTTTTAATTTTCTGAACAATATTATGCTGATTATTTTATTACTGGCTCTGTACTCAAGTAATGCAGATTTTTTTTTTCATCATTTGTTTTTATATACAATTTAACACTAAAATTATATACAAAGCGAAATAAAAATTATTATAGAAAGAAGGGCTCATAGGGCGTCAAAAAATTCTTCCGCATCGCTGTCAGTGGGAAAAGTGCCCAAAGGGCTGGCAGCATTGCACGTTGGATGGCAATGCTGATTCTTTGACCTAGAAATTGACCAGCCCTCTGGTCACGTGAAGAGTCGACCAACCGCTTGGCGATGTCCCGAAATACTCGATGAGCACTCGGACCCCACGGCCCTAGTGTTTCAACCCCAAACGGCTCAAAAATATAGCCACCAATAAGGTTGTTATATTTGCGCCGTTTGAGGTTTTCTGCACCTGCAGCAGCCGCCCCAGCACAGCCCGTCGTGCTAGGAAGATGGGATGGCGCGAGGGTGTCGACACACGTTGCATCCCACACCAAAGGCCTACCCAACTTCCAAGGTATTATGGTCATTCCGTCTGGTCTCTTCCCATCGTCGCGTACCAAGCCATTGGGTTCTAAATTAAATTAGACACCAATATTATATTACAACAAAAACTAAGTAGGTAATATCATAAGGTAGACATCGATGTTACAATATTTTAATTTTTATTATAGAAACATCACTATTTACTACTTAGTTAACCTGTTGATGTTTATCGTATTTCGATAAATACTACTAATTGGAGGTCATGCTATGTCATTAAAAAAAAAGTACCTACTATACAGGAATCAGCTTCCGGAAATTACTTCCTACTTATAGCTATTTCTTATGAAGATAATGATGCAGTTTTTAAAGTGGTTGAGTGGCATCACAAATATAATCTAATCTTACGATTTCTCGAAATTATTAATATAAATAGAAAACTCCCCGGAAAGTGCCCGTATAAACTACCGAATAGATTATATTAATTTTAAATTATATACCGCTAAGTCGATACAAAACTTAATTTTCACAGGTTATTTGTGTCCTAAGCGCACAAGTTTCCGCAGAAATAATAAAGAAGATGTAGGTAACCTACAGAATTAAATCACTATAATTAGGTAGGTACAGTCACGGACTTTAATTGATGAGCCACCTTCAAACTTTTCAATTTTGCAGTTTCATACATTCACGAGATTACACGATTAAACACGAACTCAAATCGCACCCTCGTAAACAAGATGACAAATAAATTACTTTTAATCGGAAATATCCATAGAGGTTGACTTTATTAGTTAACCTCTATGGATACTTCCGATTAAAAGTAATTTATTTGTCATCTTGTTTACTTTCATACATTCACGAGATTACACGATTAAACACGAACTCAAATCGCAAGTTCGTAAACAAGATGACAAATAAATTACTTTTAATCGGAAATATCCATAGAGGTTGACTAATAAGTTCTCAATGATAAAAATAAATACAATGTTGCATTAAGTTTATCCAATCTATTTGATACCGACCTCCTTTGAATCATAGCTCATTAACTCGATAATTATGAAAATATTACTGAAGACAGTGACAGTTGAAATATCAAGATGACAAATAAATTACTTTTAATCGGAAATAGTCTTATCCATAGAGGTTGACTAATAAGTTCTTAGTGATAAAAATAAATACAATGTTGCATTAAGTTTATCCAATCTATTTGATACTGACCTCCTTTGAATCATAGCTCATTAACTCAAAAATACTGAAAACTTAACTGAAGACAGTGACAGTTGAAATATGTCAGAGAATTTCTCCGTACGCTAACGTTACTATGCAGCAGTAACCTAGCAACAATTATTTATCCTTGCTAGGTTACTGTTGCTAGACCTGCAATTGTTTGACTTTGAGTAGTCACCGCTGTCAAGTTTGTAGTTCTGCTCTCAGGTTAGCCAACCGGTAAAGATATGAAATATAATTTTCTTCTTCTAATACGAAGACATATGACTTTGCGTGTCGGGAACCGAATAAACCCGATTTGCATTACACGGCTAAAATGCGAACAGTACCAGGTGGCTCATCAATTAAAGTCCGTGACTGTACCTACCTGTATGAGCGTGAAAGACAATTTTGTGCCCTATATATGCATTGTAAATCATTGCTTATATTTAACATGACAAGATTTGAAGTGGATTGACAACAGCATTGCAAAACATAAGGAAGAGAAGTGCGATCCCATAATCCTAATCCTAACTAATATTTTTAATGCGAAAGTGTTACGCTTTCACGCTAAAACGGCTGAACGGATTTCGATGAAATTTGGCACAGGGGTAGACCATGACTGGGAATAGGACATGGCATACTTTGTATCCCGATATTCCCATGCGATCGAGACTTACTCGGGTGAAACCGCGGGGCGCAGCTAGTAAGGCTCATAAATTAATTAGGACATCGCAGATGAACACTGAATGTTGCTAAAACTGCGCAGAAATTCCAAAAATACTGAATAAAATGTGTACATAAGGGTTTTAAAAGGCTCATGTACACATTTTTATCTCTGACTGTACCTATTCTGGGTCACAATTAATTACATAACCAGCCTAGTAAAGTTCAGGTGTCATTGTTTAGCGTGATGTCCAACAATTGATTTATGATGTGTCACATAATGATGGTGAAACCGCGTCTCGTATTGTCGAGCTTTAAGATTTCAATAGTTATGTAAGGTGACAGATGGGACGTCGGACCAAAGGTAACTGGCCCATCGTGAATACGTCCTATGATTGGATTACACGCTAGTATTGCACACACGACTCATGTTGTAAAGGGTATCAATTATTGTATACGATAATTATGCTGTCTGCATCTTTTCTAATCTTAGTGATTCCGACTGTAAGATGTTAGTATGGTTATTATCTTGGTATTGAGATAGGTCATTATGTTATTGCTGTTGTTATAAAATTGATGCTGCACGCGAATGCTTTTGTGATTGAATCACTAGGTAACGTCGAATATGCGACTTTGTGATGTCTTACGTCATTCTTGTCACAGAAATGCTTTATCAAATAACTAGCTGCACCCCGTAGTTTGCCCCGTGTTTCTCGTTCCCGTGGGAATATCGGGATAAAAGGTATCCTATGTCCTTCTCCAGGACTATCCGTCCAAATCGGTTCAGCCGTTGTAGTGTGAAACAAACAAACTCACTTTCGCAAGTAGGTATAAATCATCAGTTTGACAGTTTTCTATTGAGAATCATAAAATGGTCCAAAAATTATGTATTACTTTTGTGTCAAATTAGAGGAATTGCTAATGAGGCCGTTTTAGGCCCCCCGGATTCATAAAGGCTCTTACATACTGGGGCGATAAGTCGCGCGACGCGACGCCGCCGCATTGTTTGCCGTGAAGTTTTCTCAGAAATTGTTTTGTTAAAATTCGCGTCGCGCGGCGAATCGCGCCAGTATGTAAGAGCCTTAAAGTCTAAAAGATTAAAGTCGAGAGCTTTTGTCCATCTGTGAGACAGTGTAGATTACAGCAACAGTATTTAATATTTTACAACTTCCATAAAAGCTGAAAGATTAAACTGTTATTTCAGTTAGGTATAACATTAGTTTCAAAGCTTGTTGGACAGGCAAAATTATTATTGTGGGGAGGAGGATTCATTAGGGAAGGCTTTATTTACTACCATCTACCGGTATATTTACGTATTGCGTTGGCATTGATGACTCTACAGTATACATTCTCTTTTGTTCATCGATTTTTTAGAGGCTACATCTTTACAAACCTGGCCCTCACTTAGAAGCAAGTGCTTACGACTTTGCATAGATGGCTCTGCATACCGAGTTTTCAGATGCCTTTACGTTGGGCACCCATTGTTGTAAGGATGTTAAATCGTGTGTTTTTTTTTAAATTTCTCTCTTTATTCAATATGACATATAAATTATTTAAAGCAACTTGAACAACAATATTTATATTTAGCATGTGCGTAAATTAGTTTTGTAAATTGGCGTCATTCATTGGAATTACGTTTGAACTTTGGTTCAGATCATTAAGACCCGGTAAGGAACGGAAAAGGTAGGTACTGAACTAGGTTTAATTAAGTAAACATTAGCATATAGTAGGTAATAGGCAACTAATAAGGTTGTAATCTCATCTCATATATATTATAATATATATTTGTGAAAGGTATTTTCAATATTAAGCTCTGTTAATAGCTTGATTTCCCGGAGAATCTTATTTTAACATTTAATTAAAGATTGTTCTAAACACAAACTTATGTTACAACCATGCTTTATCTGTCCATCACTTAGTAAAATTACCTCTTCGTGTACATTTGAGTAATGCTTCAATAAAATAAATAAGCATATAATTACGGATTTCAATGGATAGGAATAAGTTAACCTGTCTATTTTTGATGTTAATAAGGTCAACGATTATCCAAACTAGGTTTTTTACGAGATACCAATCTTGTAACCTTTAAGTAATTCTCTTAAAACATTCGTTTATATAATAGGTTGGTATTGTTGTTGGCTTGTTAAGTTAGTGTTAAATTAAAATGATCATGTGCAAAGTTGGATAATAAAAAAAAATATAATAGGTACACATAAACATTTCGCTTTATTTATATTGTTTGTACAGAAATCGTGGTAGTGTCGTCTACAATAAATGATAATAACTTATTTATGTCTCTTTGAGGAGTGGCTAGAGAGGCGCCACGGCGTCCTCACCTTCCGCCTGACGCAGGTCCTCACCGGACACGGTTGCTTCGGGAGGTTCCTGTTTCGTATAAGGCGGGAGGAAACGCCCGGGTGTCACCACTGTGTGGATCGCCCGGAGGACACGGTGGAGCATACGGTGGAGGTCTGCCCTGCTTGGGCGGAGCCCCGCCGTGTCCTCTTGGAGGCGATTGGCGGCGGTGACCTCTCGCGTCCAGCTCTGGTCCAGGCCATGGTACGGAGCGAGAGGGCATGGGAAGCAGTCACCTCCTTCTGCGAAGCAGTAATGCTTGCAAAGGAGGAGGCGGAACGCGTGAGGGAGAGGCAAAGTTTGCGCCCTCACGCCCCTAACCGCCGCCGTTGGAGACGCCCTGGGCGACGGGAATCCCAGGCGAATTCCCGGCCACCATAGGCGCGGGCTTGCGGACGGCGAGCAATGGGTAGCTCGCCGTCTGATCAGGACCAGGCCCGGGTCAATGGCGCGTCGTGTTCCACGCGCGCCTCAAAGAGATGTCAGCACAATTGGCGGGGTCCGCTAGGACCGATGCCTGCCAGGGTTGCGGGTTAGTCCGAAAGGGATACCGGGACCTTGGCAACAAGCAACTGAAGGAACACGGGTGGGTTTTAGTCAGTAAAAGTCTGACACGCCCTTCCACTCCACCCAGAGCGGGAGAAGTCATTGGATGATTTCCCACCCTCAAAAAAAAAAAAAAGGCTAGTGCTCTTAAACTTGTCTGAACTTCTAAAAAGCTCAAGATATCAATAATAATTTTATTTATTTAAAAAATGTGATATACTGGTGTTAAACTGAGCGAGGTTTGACCAGGAGGTTATTGCACACATATTTTGATGTTCTTCGCTTATCTATCGTCAGTATTTTTAAATATCACATACTTACCAATAACCTACCTATAAAGCACATACTAATTCCATGAAATTTCTACAAACTGGAATTTCAAATAGAAGTCTATCTTATCAAGAACAATAAAAATGTTGTCACAGTGATTTGTCATCCATCGCACCGTTTTCTGGCCTACTACTAGGTCCGGTTTACTTGTCAATTCTTATGTAAAGCTTAAATTAAACATATTACATAACCAGAAGTATATTAAAAGCCTGTCAAATGTTGAAATAAACACGAATAATTCATTGGTCAACTGTGTATATTGCCGTATGATTTATTTGTTATGGTGATAAATGACAACAACATTGTGTGTACAAGTTGTATGGACTCTGCTTAGGTAACTTATGGGGTGTACTAGAAGGCAGGCTGCCGCAACAACTAAACTGTCATGCACACAGTATATCATCTCATGTTGGCAGCTACCTCGTTGGTCTAGTAGTCGCAAGCGCTACTGCTTAGCATGAGGTCCCGGGTTCGATTCCCAGGTCGGGCAAAGTGTTATTGGGGTTTCCATCTAGAATTTCTCAGTAGCAGTCCGGAGTCAGGATTTGTGCCCGGTTGATGGCAATAGGCTCGCCCCCTATTACATGGGACTTAGACATAACTGGCGAAATGTGAGTGTACTATAGGTACACCTCTGCTTAACCCTTCGGGGATTAAAGGCGTGATGTTATGTTTATGTATTTATGTGTGTTGGCAGCTGTAATTAATCTATCAAAAATTACCTTATATGCTCACCTTCAACAGTGTCTACACCTATAGATACCTAAGTTTAGTGCCAGGTGCGGAGTTTTGTATTCTGAATCATGGAAACCTACGTTTACAACCAGAAATCTCAAAATACGACCCATCCAAACCTAAACCACACCACCACATCCCTAACTTGTCATAACTTTTTATTTTATTTTAATGTTATGTATTTTCAAGAAGATTATAATTATCAGTGAAATTAGAACCTGGGTACTGGGTAATCTATTTTTTGCCTGCCAACAATCGTTTATTGAGACAGTTTTGTTTGATACTTCTCTTGAACTTTCAAGTGATTTAAACCAAACCATTGCTGGAGTATACTTTGCTGCCCATTCAAAATTAATACTATCAAGCAAATAGATCAGCTTATTAAGATGACTATAGATAAATGTTCATATTACATTAATTCAATCCATACTCATTTTGAGCATGTAGTAAGATGCATAGTAATGAACACTGGGTGCATCAACTTTGAAGCTAAGCTTCATGATAGGTGTGTGGCCTCACCTACAAAATGCATACAAATGTATCAAACAGGTACCTAATTTAACTAAATATTCCTTTTAGTCACTTTGATATCATTGCACCTAATAATATTATTTATTGATTCGATGACCATCATGCACCTCTTTATTAATTGCAATGGTTATGAATCATTTTAAACGGTTATCATGTTCCTAAAGGCCTGCAAACAGGCGCGGTATCGCGGGTGCAACAGGCAGCGCTACCCTTGTCGCGCCCGCGTATCGCGCCTGTTTGTGGGAGCTTTCATAGGTACTGTCAAACACGTGTCGTTCTGTTGGTTACTATAAGGCATAAAACTTTAATAATTGTGTACGAACTCTAAACAATGATGGTTTTCTAAATAATAATATTTATGATTTCATACAAAAGGATTAAATTTGGATTTTTCTAAATACCTTTAGGTAAAGGTCTGGGAGTTTAATAAAATAGTCAAATTATAAAATGTTTTTTACTTATCGTTCTTAATTCTTCTTAAAAAGTTATTATAAATCACAGTAACAATCGTTATAGATACTTATTCTACGTGTACACCTTAACTATATGGTGATAGGTACAGTTGTGCATGAGTATCGTTCGATATCGTCATGTTGATGGTTTGGGTCACTTAACCGCGGAAGCCTTGTTGGAAGCCCTGTTGTGGTTGGTAGAAGGGTTTTTGGGGTTGTTCTTGCTGGTTGGGATGGGCTGCGTTGTACTCGAGAGAGCGGAGGATAGCCTCTGGGATTGGGGGAGGAGTGGGGAGATGAGCGCCCTGGGGCTGGAATCCTGTAAGCAAATAAAATTCGTTATTAATACGTCGTTGTTACAGTAAAGGTGAATTTTCCTTGGACTAGTTTGACCATTTATTTGGAGCAAATTGAATGAATTGTTTCTACTCGTCATTAAGACAGTAATAACAAAATATTGAATGAAATTGTTACTATATCATGAAGCCTAGCACTTTTATTTCATAACACTTATTTGGATGCTGCAATTTGTGTTAAACGCATTTTACCGTAACAAATTCTACTAGTTGCAGACGTCATAAGACCATGTAATTTAATATTCATATCTGAATGAATGATCAAATAAGCTGAAGTTAATTACAACTGCTGGTGTAACATTTATCTCAAAACGTGTGTTTCTTAAGTTACGATATCATTACTTTAACAGCTTATAAAATGTTCCAGCTGTGAACACAGAGATTGAAATTAGGCATTTAACCTGTAGTTGCGGTCAATGGGTTTTTAAGTAATTGAATTATGCTTTCGTCAAAGTGTGCCAAAACTTTTACGCATGAAATAGATGTAGCGAAAAGGTCTGTATCATGTGTATACGAGTATACCTATAGGTATTTAATTACAGCTGGGTGTTGACCACCTACGGATTAGCTAAAATAAAACAGCGCTTTGTACAGAAAAGTTAAAGTTTCCAATTATAGTCAATACTTTAAAAGGAGATAGAATTGAAAATAGCTTTTAAAAATCACTTTGTGACATTTGAAATGTTTGGGAAACTTTTTACATTGCCTCTGGTTGCGAGAGATTTTAGTCTTAGAAATCTTACAAGCATTCTTTGATAATTGTTAAAGCTTTCGATATTACTGTGCGACAATCAGATCAGAGAATATCTAAAGGGGTATTTTTCATAGAAGGTTCTTTCTTCATTAAAGGATCACGTAAACCTAACAATATATTACCGTTCTCATCAGCGACGTAGGTGACAGTGATTGGGATGCCCTCGGGTGAGGTGTAAGTGAAGCTTCCCTGAGCAACTTGGGCCCCAGCATCATTAGGTCCAGCGTTCTTCAGGTATCCCTGCTCCTGGGCAGCGATGCCATTGCCGGTCTCGTAGCTAAAAAGAAAATAGAATACATAATTTAATGCTTAAAACCTTAGCTTTAACCTTGGCAAGCTGAAGTTAACGCCTTTTGTGACACAACTTATAGGCATTAAAAGGAAAGACAAAAATGACGATCCAGGGGGCTTAAAACAGTCACTTTAGCATAATCATAATATGAAAATATTATGAATCATCGTAAAATGTCACAAACTGACAATTCATAATATGATCTGCGTGCGATTCATATTACGAAATAATTCATCTGTTTGACAGTTTTCTATGGAGATTCGTAAAATGGTGCACAAGTTATGAATTGCTTTATTGTCAAATTAGAGGAATTGCTAATGACAGCTGGCATTCAGGAAATGAACTGCTTTTAGAGGAATTGCTAATATGGCCGGTTTAGGCCCCCAGGTCTATGTACATTCAATGCTGATATTCGAAATTATGATAGACTTTCTTATTACCTTGCAAATCAATGAGTGTTTGTGACATAAACATTTCTGCAATACTGAGGACATAGTATTTAAGCTCTGTATATAATGTTCGTGTTGCAGAAAGTAGAAATGTGTGTTAAGAAAGGTTAACTTAAGAACCGTAGTGTCAACACTAATCGTCACTAAATGTATAGTTTACAGTGTACTTATGACTAGCAGACATAAAATTATAAATGCAAGCTCAAACAAGATGACCAGACTTCTACGAAATGTGCTATCTTATCCTATCATCAGATACTTTATAGTTTTTCCTGTTAACTTTAAAGATTTCATAAATCACTTTAGGTTATAAAAAGCAAGAATCAGTGCTCAAGGCGCTGCCACACACTCGAAAAGATCAAATCGGATGATAGGTATGTTACACCAAAACGTTTTCAGGTCGTACAATCATGAGGCATTGTCAATCTATTGCTCTTGGGAATCTTTTTATCAAACCATGTATACCATACCAACATATTGTTGCATATCGACTTGAATCTGACATTTGCAAAAAGGATATAATTCATTTAATTATTATGTCATTTGAAAGTTTTCAAATTAATTCTGCATTTGGCTTCTATGTCATAATAATTTCATTTCTTAATAACGTCATATTATGTGATATTTTATCATTTGTGAACACCAAAAAAATATTTTGCATTATAAGACTCATTAAGGATTAAATTAAATTTGATAGATGATTCCTTGACATATTGTGTTACTAATAAAGTCTCGCAAGAGCATGCATCAGGTGAATCAGAAAATATCAATGTATTCATGCACTGCTATAACACCTGAGCCAATTTGTTGCGTAATCAGGGCTTGGCTGCGAACGCTTGCACAGATACCTCCCACAAATTAAGCATTTAATACACTCGACACTGAAGGAATCCATGCATGATCTCATCCTATTTCACAATCCCTTGACTGATATGGATGCATATTTTAGGGCTCATCAGTATGCTAATTTAACAAAATTAGCTATAACCATATATCTATATATGGAGGGCATTAATGAAATGGCCATGATTAACCTTTCGACTTTCATCATTTATAATATTAATTGTTATATTAACCTATATGTCACGAATTCATGAATGACTTTAGATGAATATCGAGCTTATTTTTGCAAGTCATGTCATTTAACACAATATTATGCGTATCGTATTCGCCTGATGTACTTTTAAAGAACACCTTTAAAAAGCTCTCATGCACTTATAAGGTCAAAGTTGACATATTTATTATGATAGATAGGTCATGACTAACTTTATGGCCGCCATAAATCTTGATGGCGAATTCAGTAAAGATATATTTTTATTGTTTCACGGGAGATCATTTAATTTCACAACAATGAAGTTTGACTGGATGAAGAATAGCACATAACAGATGTTCGTCGTTCACATTGTACCTTGTAAATAAAATTTTGCTCAATTTACCTGTATTGGTAGGAGCCATCAAAGTTAACCTCTTGCTGTTGTTTGATGATGGGAATGACTTGTCCTTGGTACTGCTGCTGTTGTTGCTGGTTATACTGCTGGAACTGAGGGGCGGCACACGCGGCGGCCACGAGGACGGACAGAACGACGAACTGCGGGAAAATATGTAACAATGTTATCTTTGTTGATTAGCACATTTCGCCACGAAATTAGAGAGGATTAATTGATGAGCTTTAACTACAGGTTGAATTTATGCATAGTTACGGATCTCAATGCAATGAAATTGGTTTTGTTCTGCTTACGTTATCTGCAATTTATTTTAGAACCTATTCCCATAAGAAATATATTTTTCTGAGATTTCAGATGAATTGTATTTCTAATAGTTTTGCAAAATTCATTTGACAGTGAACTCGCTTACAAAATGTATCTCAAAGATCGTTCGTTACAACAGAATAGGTCATTTACATTTTTATGTCCGAATATATGAAATACTATTTTTGATGAGTTTCGTAATGAAACTGACCATTTTCATCGAAAGTGTTTCTTTAGCCTTGATAATTAGCTTATGACGAATGTTAATCAAAAATTAAAGGTGATAGATGACCGTTACAAACGGTAGACACTCTCGATTGATTTCTCATTTTGTTTTGTGATGGAATTACTAATTTCGGTAAACTTTTTGCAAAGAATGGGTGTGCTATCTAACTTATCATAAGTACGTATGAAGAAGATGCAGCTTATATTTATGTTAAGATGAAAATAGGAAAATGTTGTGCTCATAAAATATGACGAGCATTTTTTTGCCTCCCTCAATTACAACCAAACAAAACAATTGAATCAAAAAGCGAAAAAAGCGAATGCTAACTAGAATCTTAAATCGCTTCCTGAAGATAACCATTGCATTTATGAATTTTCATCAACGTTTATTTTAGTTTACCATAATTTAATTCTTGTAGAGAGACAAAAAACTTACTACGTAATGAATTTTGTATTACACTATTTTAGTATGAAAACAAAACTATTCTCATATTCGTCAAACATCAATTAGGTGTGGGAAATGTGAATCAAGATAAATGCTTTATGTATGTCAGAAATTATCATACAAACGAGTGTATCATATCACCGAGCATTGTTCAAGTAATGACAAGCTACGGGAATGAGACATTGTAGGAAAATGACAGAATCTTGGGCACAGTAGAAACAAATCTATGAAACAATGTCATATTGTTGACAAATAGATTAGAGATCTCATTATCTGTTGGGATAATTTGATATTGTTGAACTGTGCACGTTGGTGCGAGAAATAAGATTTTTAATTAATTTAATTTAAACATTGATTAATACCGATTTTTTAAATAGAGCTTTGATGTTATTGACATTTTATCATTTATCACTTTTCCGAAGATTTAATTGATTAAATGACCCGTAGCACAATATTTACACTTAGGTCACTTACCGATCTCATTTTTGTGTTTTTATAAAATGTGTGTTGATGAGCAGGTGATGATCTGCGGTGGATGTGTGAGACGGGAATGATTATTGAGATCGACCGCAGCGGCTTTTATACGGACCGGCGTCAGCGCACCTCGTGAAATTGGAGTACGATAGCGCGGGCGCAGCGCGGGCTAGCGCGGAGACTTCAAAGCGAGCGTAGCCGCCCGCCCTGACACACTCCGTCCTCTTTATCACATATCTTTTTGTTTTACTGACATATCGTCCATGTAACAATGTATTTCCACTATATGACCATATTACTTAGTGTTTCCTTGTCATACACCTGCTACACCTGCATGTCCTGACACTATAATTTTACGACATCATTAAAATCTTTAAGCACTGTTAATTTTCTAATCTTATCTGTTACTAGCCTATTAAGGTAATCATCTCGTAAGATTCTGTTACAACCACTGTATTAATTAAATTTTGAGAAGTTAACTCGAAAAGCATTTATTGTTATTGGGCTTAGATTTATCATTGACATTTGGATAACAATCCGCATGTTGTAATTAATATTAGCATTTTTATAATTTTCTGTTCCTATGTGAATACCGATATATTTCAGTTTTAATCATCTAGAACTAAATTTAGATGAATACGGTGCGGTGCGGATGAAAACTATTGTAGTTTTGAGGTAATCCACATTTTTTAAAGATTACTCAATTACATTATTCACTTATAAGAAGGTATGGCATTTAACACAACTATGAGAAAAGAAACAAGAGGCGTTTTTGCCTAGCCTATCAAAAGATGTTGTAATAGATCTTCAAACCGCAAACCAGACAGACAGACGACATTTTGGGAAACCCACTGACCAACACACGTTTTGTTAGTTACTGTTGTTCTTACCAGACACAACGCAACTGTGAATACCTGTGAATCTTGAAGAGCATAAAAAAATAGCTAAAATAAAATAGGAAAATTTTGAGTTTTGGTAGGTGAATTCGGATTGTGCATCTAATCCTGCAAAAGATGGTATTATTAGATCCAGTGAAATAAATACATATAGGCTGGACATGCCTTTTTTTTGAGGTTGGTAAATCGTCAAATGTCTTCTCCCGCACTGCGCGGAGCGGAAGGGCGTGTCAGACTTTTACTGACTAAAACCCACCCGTGTTCCTTCAATTGCCTGTTGCCAAGGGCCCCGGTATCTCTTTGAGATTTTTCCGCAAGGCTGGACATGCCTGAGAATGAATGAAAACGATAAATGTGTGGAAGAAGAAATACTCCGTGGGTATGAAAAATTGGCAGGAAAATAATGACGTTGAACGTAAATTAAAAAAAAACTATAGATATAAGAATATAGTAATATCCATTTTCCTTTTTTCTAAGCGGAATGCAAATCATCGAAGAGAGTGGTGTCGAAAGTATGTTTTAGATTTTAACATACTGGTTTTTTCATTTTAATGTCAGATCATAAAATATGGTTAGGCCTTCCACTTAAAGAAGTTCAATACATTTATAGATTGATGGTACAAGGTTATGTGAACATAATAAGTTTTTAATGCACTATATATTCGTATTATTAACCTTTGTTAGATAATTGCATTGAACTATAGTTTAAGAACGAATTCATCGATTCTAATTTGATCAAAATAATAATATAATTATTTAGTCAATACAGGAAGATATTTGTTTAATAAGTCTGTTTGCTAATGCACTTTATTTTAATAATCTCTAGTTCGGGAGAGTTGGAAATACTGTCACGAATCTATCATATGGATAATAAGGGTCAATTTACATTGCGGCGGAAGATAAGGGAAGGGATACGTCAATTACTTACTTTCCCAATTTAATTAGCAAATCGACGTCTCAAGAATGCCTGGGAATTCTTTGGAAGACGCGCTACCCGTCTTTGTTCACATGTCTAATTTGTGCATCAGAAATGGAGAAATTCAAAATACAAAACTTAAAAACTTGACCCTAAGTTGTTCCTTAATTAAAAGATATAAAAAAGATAATGAAGTTGATAACAACGTAACAGTGCACAGTGGGCTAGATGTCATGTGTTCGAATCAAATGCGTTGCTCTATTGACCTAAACTCATATCATATTCATATTTAACTTAAGTATGGAAGTTAGCACGAATACAATTTAATTTTGTGACCATCATTCCCAGAATTATTGTCAGAATCCTCAATGTCTATGCCAATATGGGTTAGGTACAATAGAATATTATTAATTCACTAAGAAGTGCAAGACGTCACCAAAGAACGAAAAGAAAGAAATGAAAGAAGAAAGAAAAATAGGTTTATTTGTCACAGAAACACGTGCGTACAAAAAGATAACAGTATTTAATCATAATTATAAATCATAGAAATATGCTACGAGTACATAAAAAAAAAAAAAAAACAGTTGGCAGCTGCAAGTCATGACTGTGACAAGAAGGCTTCCACTCAGCATGATGGGTCCCCACAGCACAGCGCTGAATTTCAGTGGTCACCTAAAAAAGACGTACCTACAGAAATCAAGTTAGGTTCAATGATTTGTACATAATAAATAGTACTACAAAGCAACCTTTAAAGTGTGAAATAATAATAAAATCTGAGTATCCTCTTAGAACTTTTAGTGTATTGGTACTTAAGAATCCCTTTTTAGTATTGGGCAGAGAAACAGAAATAGAAAACCTGATGAGCCCTATTTTCAATTGATTTTTAGATAAAGGAAGATAATTTTGTAGTCTGAAACTGTATGAATTAGGACTAACTATTATTGTATAATGCACAGTGAATAGAATTTCTTCAAGCTTGTTCTAGACCTCGTATGTGCTCGTTGATTGCGCAAACACCATCTCATTTGTTAGCATATGTAGGTGCAAATGATTTATTAATACGTATTTCATACTCACTTTCTTTACGCACCTACCTACTTGCTAAGTTCTTGTGTTAGTCACTGAATTTGGTATTTTCCTGTGCTTTGCAAGGGTACTGTACAGAGTGCATAAGATTTGTTCATGAATATTAATTGAAAAATGCATAATGTTGACTGGATAAAAAAAAGAAAAACTATTTAGTCAGTCAGTCAGATAATAAAAAAAAACAAATTACTTAAAAAACAAAAAAATCAATTACAAAAACTTAAGACAGAAAAGAGAAAAACAAGCATTGAATTTTGTGTTTTGTAAGGTATTGCAGGCGCGGACAAACAAAAGTTCCACCATATTTCAGGTTATTTATTGGATTGTCGGCTCCCCCTGGGGCAGTCGGGTAAAAAAATATTAGACACGAATTTTTTGGTTTATCATATTAAAAAAAGATGATTTAGATAAAAGACATTCAAGTTGGGGAGTAGGGGCTCGCTACGTCACAAGTCGGTATAAAATCTACCGGCCAGTGACGTATGGCACATTTTAACTCAACGTATTGCCTTTATTTTTTTGTTAGCATAAAAAAAAATTCAAAATGTGTCTAATATTTTTTACCCGACTACGGCGAAGAAAAAAGGAGGGTTATGATTTTGACCGGTATGTATGTATGTATGTATGTTCATCTGTTCCCTCCTATCTTCCAAACCACTTATCACAATTTGACAAATGAGGTATCGTTAGAAGCGTCGTGATTGTCCGCTGGTTATAGGCTATGTGAACAAAAATGTGAAAAAAAAAACAAGTAACAAAAACTAAAACCCAACTACGACTTAAAAGGTATAAACAATACACCACAGACAGACAAATTAGTTATTATTAGTTGGGTTTAAGTTTTTATTAATTGATTTTTTTTGACAAAAAAAAGGTAATGGGAGAAGGCAAGCTGAATCACAAGGTTGACAAGCAATTGAACACTTCTGGGCGAATTAATTGTTTTAGAACACAATCGTGCGGGAATAATAATAGGTATTACAGTTTTTCTTATATTGAGTGAAGCCATCAGCAAAAAACGAACTATATAAAAGGTATGCTTTGCTTACGTTGAACGTAAATGAACCATCTAATCCATCAATTATAATTGAGTTCTATTTAATATTTTATTAACATATTGTTTGCGTCTACTTAGAGTCGCTTCCTCTCAGGCGTTATCATCGTAACATCTTGAATATGAATGTATCAACGCTGCCTAGAGTGGAAGCTCATCCATCATGGATAGGTGTCACAACTTGAACGAATTAGTTAGTTACTATAATTATAATAATATCAGTAAAATTAAGTAGCTTATGACTATGCGGGAACACCATTTGTGTCAGTGCTTTTTGCAGATCGAAATTCCTTGATGTTCAAATCAATTATACAAATATTCATGGAAGAAAGAGAGAAGCCCAACATTCTGATAAACAAATTCAGTGACAGCATCTTTGCGCTCCGATAATCTCCTGTAAATGGGTTGCAAAATATGAGTAGCACTTTTGGCGTAAAATATCGTTACTGAATCGAATCCAGGACGCGACGGTCAGCAGTCGCGCTTGCGACTACGATACCAACTGGGCAGCTACCATTTTAATTATAAAGTCATCATAAGAAGTTATTATCAGATGCTGCTTCAGAATACAGCATTTGAACTTAGTTAATAACTAATTATTTTATTAATATATTAGTATCTAATAAAATAAATAAATAAAATTCGTTTAATTCTGACTATTTATATGTCAACCTAATTAATAACTAATAATTTTGTTCTAATCAGTAACTTATTGAAATAAATTATAATTTGAAACTAATATACATACATTCAAGCAATATATATTTTGCGCAATTAATTGGTTCATATGGGTGTTGTTTTTATTTATATTGTTTAAATGGTACACAAATATTTAACATGATATTTATTTATGATAAATAGCCACAGGCCTACGCCGAAATTGTAACGTGAAATGTAATTAATTTCTAACACAATTAACACAACTCATAATTATCTTTATGTAACGTCCCTTTTTCACAAGAGTTTAATAAGAGATTATACCGAGATTAAAATAATATGGCAGTCATAACAATCTGGCTACAAATACTTTACTTCTTTGATGATAGCTGTCCAATAAGATAGACATACCTACCCATTACCCAAGGTTGTAATAATAATTGAACTTTTGTATAAGGGGCGTTAAATTTTAATTGAATGTTATAAACATTATACGTATGTCATTAGATCTTGCTAATTTTTCGTGCTTTTTTTTTTTGTAATCTTTATTTATTTAAGGGATTTTTGTACGCATAAGCGACGATGTCAATCCCATCGTGCTATTACAAATAGTTACTAACTCCTCAACTAAATTAACTAATCTTAATCACACAAAAATTAACTTAATCTAATTTCTTATTTAAAAAAGTATATAATATTTTTGCTGCTTCAGACGTAGGCTTAGCTAAAATACCATGGAACATTCCAACATCCATTGCCGACAATTTGATCAAGTTGAGAAGTGCGTTTCTTTTGTTTGTATATCGGACGCACTCCACCAAAACATGCTGTGCATCCTCTGTCTTACCATACACCTCACAGTTAGGAGAGTCAGATTTTCTCATGAGATAAGCAAAGTTGTTTAGCGGAATATGTCCTGACCTCAAACGATGCGCAGCAACAATTTGACAGCGACTCAATTTCGATCCATCGAACCAGGGTATATGAGGAGGCTCACTCTGTATACTTTTATACCATATTCCTTTGGCTTTTGATCTCTCGTCATTTTTTTCGTGCTAAGATTTAAGATGTTATTGGCGCCCAACATGACTCAGCGAAATGAACGCTATAATTAGTTACACAAGATTCAAAAGCGATTTTCTCCTTAAGTATTTATATATATGGTGTTTCGAATATATTAAAAACCCTTTGGCACGTGACCGTACTAAGGTAAATCAAAAATAAATACCTACATTTTTATAATTAATTTAAAAAATGGATTTGGGATTGGGGAAATATTGTTTTTTTTTTTTGGATTTACCTTTCTACAGTCACAGTACACGAGCATAGATGTTTTAAACAAATGCAAAATTAAAAAAATATTTTGTAACTAAAACCTCGTCCATGTTTTATTTTTTTTATTTTTTTTATTCGTAGTTATTTTCATATAAAACCGTCTTCTCACTACCACACAAGGAAAACATGGTAATAGGCACATCCGCATTTCCAGGTTTTCTTTATGGTTACGATGTATGATTTATTAAAATGTGCTATACCCAAAAATCTATCATTGTGTTTGTCTGTTTAAGTTTACGATGTTGAAATTTATTTTCTTAGTGCAAACTAAACTTTGACTCCACCGCAAAGTTCAATAATTGATATTACGTAAATCACAAGTAACAACAATGTTTCAGAAATAAAGATAGCCGTAGGTAACACATGAGCAATAAGTTGCTCGCTCATTAAAGCTGTCTACTTGTAAACATCTAAGTGATATATTCACTTCACTTAAATTGCGTGGGAAGGTAAGCACCTAGTAATTATATCTTTGTTCCCATTCTAGTTTGGATATAGATATCGTTTGTTTTATTAGCAATCTCACACCTCGATACACAATGTTGTAATGCTACCAAATGTGTGTAACTGGTGCTTTGATGAATGGATCCATTTATTCAATAGGATATTAAAAACAATGGTTCTTCTGCTACATACTTGCACAAAATCACTTTCATCAACATTAAAAGAAGCTATTAATAACACTTTATTTTAGTTACAATAGGCAATAGTAGAGTCTGAGGAGCTCGTGGCTAAGTAATAACAGTCGCACGGGTCGATCCATCAGGTTAATCTACGCTTGCCAGGGTTGGTACGTGGATGGGTGTCCATCTTTACATACCGAAACTCCTCCGTGCCTCGGAAAGCACGGTAAGCCGTTGGTCACGGCTGTCATTTGTGGATCTTTGTCAGTGCCTATCTGACCTCCACAACCCAGTAACTGGGCAATACGATACCCATTGGAAAGACTGGTTGTCAGACTTTCGGGCTTCTGACAACCCGTAACGACGATCCACGAATGACAGCCGGGACTAACGGCTTAACGTGCTTTCCGAGGCACGGAGGCTACATGTTTGGCTATGTCCAATTATGATTGATGTCGTCCCTAAAAGTTCAGACAAAGTAATTATATTTTAAACCTTTACCCATATGTCTTTTCCAAGTAAGATTCTAATTAAAATTAGTGTTGAAACACCTTTATGATGACAATATTCATTTTATGAATCTATATAATTCTCTTAAAATATTTTAGCAAAGAATGTGCAATCCGTCTAGTGTGAAAATGAGAAATACTTAGAAAGGAAATGCCGAAGTTATTTAGCTAAACTTAATTGGTCATAAAAGTAAACCTTTAAATTTTCTGGTTTTGCAAGTTCAAATTATTCGACATTTTAAGTGAACATTTGATTTGATATACTCGTAGGTATAACAATAAAAATGTTTCACGAAGCATTAGGTAAACGTTTACCCAAGTATCTCATCTATCAAATTGCCCGGAGCAACAAATTGCCCATCGTCTCTAAACTTTAGATTAGTAGACTGTCAGGCCCTAAGGCAGCGCTTAGTAAAGTCAGGAAAATTAATTGTTAATCAAATTGACTACTACTTAAACTGTCCGTATATTCAAATCACAACTGTCATTTTGACAGTTGTAATAAATGGCTATAACCCGGAGAATAGAAGTACGGTATCTATTTGCTTAAAAAATAATTTCCCTGACTGTACATCAAGTTCACTGCATCAACAATAGATTCCAATTACAATGCAATTTGTTATTATTGCTTGTTAATGTGTAAGCTTGGAATGTTTCTGTTATAATATTAGGTAACAGAATAATTCATTCAGCATCGAAGAATTAAATGAACTAATAATGCAAATATAGGCAGATAATAAACAAATTTCTTTTTAATCAGACTTGTTATTAGACAGTGATTGCATCGTAAATTAATGATCTTGTTCAGATATTTATTTAACTGAAGAAGAAACATGATACCTGCACGCTTAGCATGACCACAATAGAAACGGGTTTTGTCGACGGAAGAATAGAAAAATGACATATACAATCACAATCTGTCATTTTATCTATTCTTCCGTCGACAAAACCCGTAGAAAACCGTTACCTAATAAAATAAATTAAAATAATTTCTTTATTTAAAAAAAGTTACAACTTTGTTTTCTATGGTTGTCATGCTACGCGTGCTAGTGTTTCCTAGGATGTATAACTAGCCAGTATTGTTCCACTGCTGGGAAAAGGTTTCCCTCAATAATTTCCATCAGTCACTATACTTCTTACCAATATCTAAGGAAGACATAAAGTCGTTTCGCCATCTCCTTAGTGGTCTACCGGTGTCCAATGTCACTGTTTCAGGACTAAAAGTGTCAGGAACCTAAATCTGTCGGTAACACAATCTATGTTACGTTAGTAATAATACTTACGATTTTACTCTTGCGTTACTCGTAAGTAAGGGCATAATATGCATAAATACAGAAACTCCAAATACGATTATACACTTGAGAATAATAAAGCTTTAATTCTTCCCCGGTTTGGGCATCACGGTTTATCCTCACCATGCGTAGATAACTTTGAGTTAATCTTCTCATTATAATGCTCGTTAAGAATAGGTTAGCTTAATCAATTGTAGGTACTCTAACACCTGGTTTCTGAATTGAGAATTTGATTTTGAGAACGTCCTAATCTGTACTTAAGTATAACTTAAACATTTTTTCGTTTCTGAATTAAGTTTTTTTAAACTTTAATCAAGATTTGAGTAATATAACATAATTTACTCAGTCAGAAAGCATGCTTAACAGTCTCAGTTGCGTTTCTGAAATTTGATTTTAACTTATGAAACGCAAAAAACTTAAGCGCATACTTATGTATTTAGAATAATCAGTTGAGATTTGCTACTTTTCTCAAATCAATAAGCGGGTGTAAGTATCGCAATATTATAACTTCTGACACAAAGTTAAGCAAGTTTTCTGGAAAAAAGTCTATTCTAAGAGTTCTTCGAGTTACAACTTTTACCTCGAGTTAACCCTTTATAAGGCAAAAACGATTGTCTACATCGACTTTAAGGTTGGTTTAATCAATTAAAAATCGACTTTAAAGGAAGACTATATAGTCGGCTGGTTCCAGGCGCTGTACAAATTTCGTTTCTGCCCTATAAAGTGTTAAAGAGCTCTGTTCCGGGAAGTAAGACTGCAACCATACCTTCATATATTTACTAACAAGAAGTGTTGCTGTCAGGTTCCTAATTGAAGGTATGAGTGTAGTTTCAGCATTTCAGATTTAGGTACCTCTCGAATACCTTTGTTGTCTCTGGTATTCATATGTTCATATTATGTAAGATGGCATGGTCACATGATATTGGTTGACTGATGCCGCTGAGTAATAGTGGCTGTGATGTTTGAATCTATGGTTGTGTGGATAGTTACTCTGTATCCACATACAGAGTCGTTGCCTACAGAGCAAATAGTGTTTTAATTTAGAGTTAGAAAGAACTTTTCCACAAGAGATTTCTTCTTATGGAACATCTAACCTAAAGAGATGTACTTGTGACTATAATTCTGTAAATAAATATTTGTTATGGTCGGGAATCATATTTTGATCAAGATGCAAGCTAACTGACCTGCAAATTGCAAAATAAATAAGAAAATTTGAATTTCGGGGGCTACCACTGTGGATCCACCATAAGCAAAGATTCGTACAAAATGCACGAGAAGCTAATGCCGACCAATTGCTTTGCAGTTTCGCGGATTTTATATTTAAGTTAAACTTTGTAACAGTATAGATTAAATTTAAAAAAATAGGCGTAGGGAACTCAAGAGCAGCCGACCATTTGTTTGCTATCCAAAACAATAAATGGTTCTTTTGACGTAACTCAATTATTTTGTTTTTTAATAATATGTAACAAGGCAAAATCACGTTGAATCATTCTTGATTATAATGTACTATTGCTAGACGTTAATTATAACTGTAACCTTTATACTTACTACGTCTAAATGCTCCTAAGCGTTAAATTTTATTAACGCTTAGGAGTGAACACTGTTGCTGTCATACCCATAATAAGTGAATAAGACGGCATCAGTGATTTTCGTGTGATAAATACCCATGACAAATCTATGCACCTAACTAAGTCTTTAAATGTTAATGTTTATTGTTGAAATTAAGCCTTTGAATGAATTTCGGATGGAAAAGGATACATACCACGCGGAGGTCATAATCTTCTTGCTCGTATCATTATATTATGCTCAGCCCTGACATCAAGTAATGTATAATATTATAGAACTTTTTTTAATTAAGTACCTACTCTAATGGTCGAATACAAGGCTTTTGGCCAGATATAATATTTTATGTTATAACGAACGTCTTATTTGTGCTGAATAAAACGATTTTAATTTCTTTCTTTCAAAAAAAATATGAGCTTAATAAAACATAATAATTGGTTATGTAATAAACTATTTTCAAATTAATTATTTTCTCATTCAGTTGATAAATATTGCATGTCAAAGTATCATGAGATTCTTTTAACCGAAATAAAAAATATTACAAAGCATTGTCACGAAATCTGCATCTTTAATCATATCAAGTATTAATCATTTCTGATATCGATCGCAAATGCCACATTAATTATTAAGAATACAATTTGTTTATACTAAACATTCGCTTTATCTTTATCAAAACACATTCTTAGGCTTTTAATAATGTGTGAAAAACAACGGTTTCTTACATAAATACATGTATTATGTTAGAAATTTGCATAATTTTGTTACAAGGCTTGACATACGAGCCATGTAAACCGTCACGCTACATAACAAAACAGGTAAAAACATAATACATCACTTTATCACAGCGTTCATGTTAACATCAGAGAACTCATCTTCAGGAGATTTGTACATGTTTGAAATCATTTTTAAATTTGTGTAAAGGCCTAGTTTCAAAATCCATTGTGTCCTAGATCCCGGATCTACGAGAAACAGTGCAATATATGGTGAATGACGTTAAGATTTTGGTATTCAGTAGACGAACAGACCAGTATTCCTGTTCTGTAGCAGATGGTTATCATCCAAAATGCCAAGATGTTCCGCATTGTTGCCGCCCGTCCTTCAGATAGGTAAGTTGATAAATTGACCGTCTGCAATTGTTTCTTTTATTTTCGTTTTTTAT
This sequence comes from Lithophane semibrunnea, assembly GCA_947363905.1. Classification (NCBI taxonomy): domain Eukaryota; kingdom Metazoa; phylum Arthropoda; class Insecta; order Lepidoptera; family Noctuidae; genus Lithophane; species Lithophane semibrunnea. The sequence continues at coordinate 9,677,828 of OX376190.1, forward strand.
CTTGGTCATGGCCTTTTTATTGTTTTTGCTTACTCTAAAGCAGTTAAGTGACTATTTATGAGATTATATTACTGCTCGTTATTTTTAATGTGAATCCTAACTAATATTATAAATGCGAAAGTGAGTTTGTTGGTTACGCTTTCGCGCTAAAATAGCTAAACGGAGTTGGTTGTTTGGCATATAGGTAGACCATGATCTAGGTTCAAACATAGAAAGATACTTTTTATCCTGCACCACCATTTTTTAGCATAACCATCGTATCTCGATCCAGTGAGAATATCAGCACGCGTAGCATGAACACCGTAGAAACGAGTTTTTTCGCCGGAAGAATAGACAAAATGACAGATTGTGATTGTTTATCTGTCATTTTGTCTATTCTTCCGTCGATCGAGACGGATCGGGACGGAAAACCGCAGGACGCAGCTAGTTATTTTATAATTTGAACTCTTCACTGCGAAGTTTCCACTACAATAAATATAATATGCAGTAGAATGGACGATTATAGGCTCCGATCATTTTCGCCATTATGCGTGACTAATTCAATCAATAAAACAAACTAAAATGCTGCATTCTAGGAGTTTAATACTAGTTGAAAATTATAGCAATTTATTTCGCAATGCATCGGGACTTGTTCTGGCTGATGACCAACTAATTTACCAGACATTTTATGCCCATTATTGGATATTGATGTTTATGGACGGATGTAACCTTTAGCTCTAAGTTGATAATGGTTTTCTAAGTAAACAACTTTACAGTAATTTTCACTGACTGCTATGCTCTTAAATTGTATGTAGAAAGATTACTATTAAAGCGAATTTCGCAAAATATATTCCCATCATCATCATCCATAGCAGTCCACTGCTGGACATGGGGCACGCCATTCAGCTCGATTCTCGGCAGCTCCTATCCAGCTGCTACCAGCCACCCTGCGAAGATATTAAAGCGAATTTCGCAAAATATATTCCCATCATCATCATCATTAGCCTATAGCAGTCCACTGCTGGACATGGGGCACGCCATTCAGCTTGATTCTCGGCAGCTCCTATCCAGCTGCTACCAGCCACCCTGCGAAGATCGTCGCTCCACCTAGCCTGAGGGCGTCCTACCTTACGTTTGCCGACTCGCGGTCTCCACTCAAGAACATGTCTACCCCAACGGTCATCGGTTCTACGGCTAATATAGCCGGTCCATTGCCCAGCTTGCTTATTCTGTGAGCTATGTCAACAACTTTGGTTTTCTGCCGGATTATCTCAAAAAAAAAAAAAAATCCCATTCATTGCTATATTTAACCCCAGTTAGTTAAGAGACAATAGAATTGCTAGAACGCTAATGTAAAGCGTGCATCAGGAGGAATTGACCTCACGACCTCATCACCCAAGCGTTCAAAGACGACTATTGTGGTGGGCTATTGCAATATTATTACAGAACACTGAATACCGTGATTGTTATACATTGCTTTAGCGCCAGCATTTCAGGGTGGGCAGCAGCCCGAAGCTCTGATAACCAGTCTTACCAAGGGTATCATGTTACCCAGTAACTACATGGGTTGCGGAGGTCAGATAGGCAACCCGTTCCATGTAAAATTCTGGTATTCAGTACAGGTTAGACTGGAAGCTGACCCCTACATAGGTGGGAATAAGGCTAGGGAGATTGATTAGGCTATGGTAGAGCATATCAACGAATATGAGGCTGTTATTCAAACTTCTGTAAAACATAATACCTAACAAAAAGTTAATAATTTTATGTAATTTGCGTAATGGATATAGGTAGGTAGGTAAGTACCGGCATCGTTTAAAAATACAAATAAATTAACATACTCCATTTTGTAAGCTTACCGCAGTCATAAATTATATATTCACGACACTTGAGGTGACGCACTTGCCAAACTTTTTATGTACGTTATGATACGACCATCTGTTGCACGATGAGAGTATCTATGAAAACAAACGAATCTTCATTCAGCATCGATTAGGTTCCGTAGGTACTTGTAAACTGTAGAAATAAAAACAGGCTAAGGACCTAAGAATCCTACATACTTAACCTTAGACCTCATTTAAACCTTTTATAGGAAAACTAGCTGCACCCCGCGGTTTCACCCGCATAAGTCTCGATCCCGTGGGAATGTCCGGATAAAAAGTATCCTATGTCTTAATCCAGGTCGTGGTCTACTCATGTACCAAATTTCATCCAAATCTGTTTACGTAACAAACAAACAAACTCACTTTCGCAGGATTAGGATTAGTTAGGATCTGTTAAGATTGGTACAAGAAATCTTTAGTATAAACCTGTACCGTATAAATCTTTTACTCTATATTAGGATATTTAGATTGAAGTTCACAATAAAACTTTCAAAGACCAGTCTTTTTTTTATTAAATCCATTCTAATATTATAAATTCGACAGTAACTCTGTCTGTCTGTCTTTATGTTACCTTTTCACGCCTAAACCACTGAATGGATTTCGACAATATTTGGCATGGAGATATATGGCATCCCGGGGAAGGACATAGGCTACTTTTTATCGACATACCACGCGGGCGAAGCCGCGGGCGGAAACTAGTAATCAATAATATCTTAACGATTACTGCAGATGCACATTATAGAAAATATTACAAGTTAGTTAATACTTACCGATCAATCATTTAACTACTCTAATCGAATTTGAAATATCCAGTAGGCAAAGAGACGTACTAATAAAAATATTGAAGTGAGTTTGTCTAGCTGTCTGTTCGTGACAACGTTTGATCAAAGGCTGAAAATCTTGGTACTTGGACAACTGTAGTTTTCCACATTTCAAATAAGTAAAAAACCCGGCCAAGAACAAGTCGGACTCGCACACGAAGGGTTAAGTACCACCGCACAATATTAAAAAAAAAATCTAAAAAAAAATACTTTATTTTATTTTTATTAATTGTTGTTATTGCGACAATAGAAATACACAATCGGTGAATTACAACGGACAGTGGTGGCTTAGTAATAGAGTTCCGTTTGGCAGCCTTAGGTGTACGGAACCCTAAAAAGTAAAGTCTCTATTGTATTTAAAAGTTTAATGAATGGTATACCTATGAAATATAATTACCTAAGTCATTTTTTGTAATAGTTTATAGTCAATTACATTAATAAATATTGTCATTACTGACCGATTAATGGTTTCGACACGTTATGTCAGTAATTTTCACTTTTCTTGTCATTCTGGTAATAAGGGAAATAAACGCAGCTATTAACGCCATAACGTATAACTATCTGTTAAGAAATTAAAAACTATTAAAAACAAGGTCAGCAAGATAGGCACAAATGTGTCAATGATTAATTCTTATGCTGTAATGTTGAAACTTAGTGTCACACCCTACTCATCACTTATCGATATTTGACCAAAATATTTATAACTTTGATTAATACATATTTATTCTGAATGAGAAATGGTTATATATTTAAATTAGTTATAACCTTATGTATCTTAACCTTTTAACAGTTTGCTGTGTTATAAAATTTTCAATCGAAGTCCTTTGCTACGTAACATTGCAAACATTATGTACAGTAAGAAGTTGGATGATAATAATGTTTCCATTGCTGGACTAAATTATCTATGTCATAAATGACATAGATAATAAAAATCGAATAGGTTAAAAGCACCCGGCCCATCGGCGTAAAGCCCCGCTGGAACGTTAACGTTCCAGCGGGTTCGCGCGTTTCGCGCGGTTTAAATCTCTATTTCTACTTATAAATAAGGGTTTTTATCGTCTGTGGCAATTTAAGTCTATGGGCAGATAGATATTCTAGTCGACTTACTCATTAAAAACCATATTTTTTTTTATTGTTGAAGTTTGACGCGTGTGTCACGTCAAAATTGCCGTGACTTCTGTTTATTTTTTTCTGTTAATGTCATAATCTCTTATTGTTGTTAGATTACTTACGTATTTATAATAAAACCTGCGAAAATTTCATAAAAATCGATCCAGTAGTTTTAGAGATACGGTCAAAACAAAAAACAAAGCCCACTACGTAACATTCTCTATTTGTTAGTTCTATTTTAGTTACCAGCTTATTGTTTATACATAAGTATGTGGTCTATTTATTCAAGAACCCAAACCAATTAACGATAATGAAGTGCGTTTAGTATTTCTCAAGTGTTTATGCTTTTTGTGCGAGCGCTGGCGCGCTGCGCACCCGCCGCTCGGCGGGGGGTGGGGGGGGGGTCCGGTACCTGAGCCCATAACTAAGTTTCGATAGCCCGCAGCTTCAGAGGAATTCTTGTCAATTTCGGTATACAGGGTATCAAGACATAGCCGTCAACTGCGCATTCTGTACATCAAATTAAGTAACATAGCACAAAAATAACTTTTATTTTTGGTGTAAAAAATCATTGTTTACGGTAGTGCGCAACGTAACGCACGCAAAACATTGTGTGTATATGCATGCAATCGTTCAGGGTGTGTGGGGGTATTTTAATTAATTTATAACATTTAAAACTTACCTACTTTCTTTAAAAACGTCTGAAAAAGTTGAAACTTTGACCTTCAATATCTCCATAACCAGTAGGTTCCCAGATATGGTCCACAACAAAAAAAAATCACAATGACGGGAATAACAAGTGGCTTCGTTATGTGTTTTTTACACCTATTATACAATATTTTTGAGGGTGCCTACACCTATCTATTAGAAAATTAATTAATTTATTTTTTCTTTCTTTTATTCACAGGCCACACGGCCGTTCAGAAATGTACAATTAAGTCAATGTTACTGCATAGTAAGTAATTTACCTAGTCTTCAAAAGAATTTTGATTCCTTTGAATTTAACTAACTAATTTAAATAGTTTTAAATACTAATATTGACAGCAGTCAAGCTAATATGACAAGGATACCTACTTCCAAATGCCATAATTGAAAATACTGGAAATACATTCAATAGCTTTATTGAAATCTATTACATTGCATTAACTCTTAAATATAATAAATGACTTTTATTGGCTAAGAAAATTTACTTACATCAACGTGCAATCTAGTCTAAGAAAAGTTCAATCAATTTTTACACAGATTAAAAAAAAAAGTAAATTCTTACTGAAATTCTAACACTAATATTTTGAGTATAATATCTTGAGCAATAATCCAAAATGGTTATGTATGAATCCAAAGCATACATTTGAGCACAGTTTTACAAAACTTACCTATAGCTTAAAAATTTAAAAACCAAATCCTAACCTTTTAGTTACACAAATTAAAAGAACAAAATACTTTGTTTAACTAATTAATTAATTAATGATTTAATACTTCAGATCTCGTATCTATAATATATTATACTTTCTATATTTACACAATAATTATGATAATGTGCAAAAATCGCTCATTTTAAATGTTACGCTGTTTCGTATAATACATAACTAGATTAGGTGCGTGGGGTTAAGATGTTAAAATCTCGGTCTTGGCTTGAAGGGTGCGGCTTGAAACTGCGGCTTGATGTTGGATGAAGCGCCTTCATTGTTACCAGGAGGAAGAGTCTTCAAGTATTCAAGAGCTTTCGCGATTGCTGGTGGTATTGGTGGAGGAGTTGGTAAATGATCTCCCTGAAAAAGAAAATAACAATATTAAGTTGGTTTTTGTTGGGTAAGTAAAGACGGGCGTCATTACCGACCCAGGTCTAAAAAACGCTGGCGGTACGACCTAGAATCGATCTAGAAATAAAAACGTTTTACAAAAAAAAAAAAAAACAACCGACTTCAAAAAAATAACACAAAAAAAGTGAAAAATAACTCGGAAGTCGGTGCCTTAGCTTTTCAATTTTCGTTTTTTGCCACCGACTTCCGAAACTAAAGTTATTTTTCACTTTTTTAGTGTTATTTTTTTGAAGTCGGTTGGTTTTTTTTTTTTGTAAAAATTTTATTTTCAACTTTTTAGTTGTGGTACCTACCCCACACAAATTCGAATACCAATGTAAATAACAGTGAAAGAGTGAAATAATTATATCGTCTATATACGCAAAGTGGGAAAAATACGTAATTATTGAAGCTTACTCAAAAACTACGCAAGCAAAATTAATAAAATTTATATGGGACCACCTCTGAAGCGTGACCTACCAAACAAAAAAGAATCATCAAAATCGATTCATAATTGGCGGAGTAATCGCGTAACATACGCAAAAAAAAAAAAACAGACTAATTGAGAACCTCCTCCTTTTTGAAGAAGTCGGTTAAAATGGATAAGCATGAGGGAGAGATTTGCATTGGAACAGTAAATGTTAAAAAAAAAAGTTACCGTTTTATGATAAAAATAGGATGATACCCAAATCTTCCTATTTATATCATAAAAACTATTTTTTTTTTTAACATTTGTAACCATCTTCATAAGATACAAGGCTTTATATAGCTTCACACGAAGCTAAGGAGGCATTGCTTGAAATTTAAATACATTGATTAATTACTACAATCTCATCAATATTCAAGAAGCTACTAATAGTTTTATTATGATATTTTATCATTATAAAAAATCTTTTATTCGTTGCCCTTGAAGGGCAACACTGTTTTTCATCTCTGATGATGTATATCTCTGATGTGATGTGATGAGGTGTGTTCTCTGATTTGTATATTTCTGACGTGACGATTTATTGTGGACGTGGACGTCCACAATAAATCGTTCGATCAATAAATCGTCACGTCAGAATGTATAAAACCGCGCTATAACGCCTCTATAACACATGATTATGGTTTACAATAGCTAGAGGTCATAAGTTCACTAACGTGTAGAAGCGTACAAAGTGCTTGTCAAATACTATCGACGACCATTTGTCTTAGTCGTGTTTGTCAAAGAAATTACCGACTAAATATGAAGAGTTTGTGAAAAATTGAGGCAATTAACAATTTGTCAAACATTTTTAAATAAAACATGGTATTGATGTTTGAGTATGGAATAACGTTTAACGATTTTGTTTGTAAGACAAACATGAAGTGAAAAATAACGTAGATAATACAATTTGTCAACTTCTATTGTGCGTGAACTTGTACGTGGCTTTTATGCTTACTAGCACTTTATAAAATGAAATAACATTGCGGCTACCTATTTATTTTAATTTGGCATCCCTAGAAATTAATGAATGTACTTAAGGTCACGCACCATCAATACTTAGCGTGATACCTTTAACATTGACATGGTTTAATTTCATTTATTTTTAAATATCACGGTATAGCCGATGCATAATTCACGGACTAGTTTTGACGTAACTTCTGAATTAGATTACTTTCAACATCAAAGTCAAGTCCATAAATTCTATATATCGTTGAGAAAGCTCAGTAGGTAACTTATTAATTTATTTTAATTGTAACATCTGAGGACAAAATGTTAACATATCGATCTATTGTTGTTCTTACAAAATAAGGAACAGTTTAGTAAAAATTAAATTAAATAAAGTGAAATATGGACAAATTCAATCCCCCTTTGTTTACTTATCATCTAGCCGTTAATTTTGTACGCAAACCATCTAATCAAATAATGCGTAGGCAGTGGCCATTCAAGATTATTGTGTTTACGTTGCACCATTTCAGCAAACATGTGGCCATAGGTGGTGTAGGAATTTGTTGTATAACCGTCACTATTAGTTTGTCAAAGATTGCGCAGGCATCGATAGTAGATCACTAATGAGTCACCTTATCTGTCAGGTAGGCGAGACAGAAGCTGCCGATATTCAATGTCGACACCAAAGCCTTCCCATTTCCTAAGAGCGGGTCACGGGTCGACAGACGTTTGATATTTTACGGCGACATTTGCACACACGTTGGCTAACTAAGACCCACATCCACGCCACTGCAGCGCGCGCGCACCGCAGACATCTTCCTAAAGCTTTACGCAATGATGATTCAGGCTCGAGACGTTTTACGAGTATTCACTACCTATGCCTTCACACGGACCACTCCTTGCTTTATCTTGGCATTACCCTTTATATTAATGCAGATTTTTGCCTAAATTTAGTTTTGATGGCAACCGCATCGTTGACCTATCCGCTTTAATGTTTTCCTCACTGTACAAGGGCGCCCACCTAATAAAATTACAACAGGATAGAATACTTGCGGTTCAGCTAACCTTAACTACGTATTCCATCATCGCGAGCGCAAAATAATGAAGACCTTAATCGTGAAGCTGGCATTTTGAATACAACAATCAATCTACACGTTCCAGAAACAAAGATGTATCACTGTCTTTGGGCACCTAATGTAGGCGTTTATTACATAACGCCAAAAGGACAATTACTGTCTCCTTACGAAACGATGTGTTTTAGTATTGAATGAAATAAAGTGTAAATAAAAAGCTGCTGGAATGTCTTTTGTAGGTCAATGCTGATTTCGCTGGTATTGTCTAGATTTGGAGTGATGTGCCGTTCGAGGTTAGTTAAAACAAAGACCGATCTATGACACGACCGTGCAATTTGGTTTACGTTGGAATTCGTAATAAATATGAATCAATTTAACCACGCTTATGAACACTACGTCAAATTACCGAAAATAAAACGCATAATCTACTTCGACCCGGTTCGTTTAACTTGCGTGTCGATGTTATCGTGAACTATTTAATTAAATTATACTTCGACTTGCCTTAACTTGTTCACTATACCGGATTCCGTGAACCGTCTGTTGAGGATTATACAACTTATTGTGATTCCCGATGGAAAGATGTCAAGGCTTCTATTCACCGGCGGCATCGGCAGTATAAATATAATTGCAATTTAGCAGGTGTTAAGTTGTCATTTTATTTTATGCATTATTACACAATTGTTGAAATGATGCTTCAATCATATCCTTATATGGTTAAAGGCGTAACTGCAGCAGTGTTTAATTCGTTAAGCTGTTGAGAGCCTTTGAGTTCTTATGTACCTTTTCGCGAGATTTTTATATCCCTTAAATTTTGTTGTAAAACTCCGCAATTTTACAGAATGCATTATACCGTTTCTTTATTCTGTTATTCCAACCTTATCAGATTGAAAAGGAGGAAAATTTAACTACCCACGCCTATTTCTTGGATGCAGGACATTAGCATAAATAATAAGTTACCTGTGGTTGGAATCCGTTTTCGTCCGCGATGTACGTGAGCGCGATGAGCGAGCCGTCTGGAGCTTTGTAGCTGAACTTTCCTTCCGCAGTCTGTATCTCTTTGCCCTCACCTTGCCCAAAGTTCTTCACGTAGCCCGACTCTTCAGCGTTGATCTCGTTGCCCGTTTCGTATCTTGAAATTTAAAAATTATATTTTTAGGCATGATTATGTTGGAGATGGCGGGATGAACTGAACTAAGGAGTTCAGTTCATCCCGTCTCCTACATAATTCGCAATGCAAAAATACAATCCTTGTAAGATGCCAAGGATTACTTCTTAGGAGCTCTGGATAGAGTGAGGAGGTAAGTGAAGCATTTGCCGGTCATATTTCTGAGATGAGATGGACCTTTAATATTTCGTCAAAATCTTAAGCTTCAAAAGCACTACAACAGACTTTAGGCAAAATATTGGCCACAAAAAATGTGTGTGTGTGTGTCTCCAAAATTATATTAGGTACCTAAATATTTCTTTCTCATAAAAAGCACGCGTTACCAAAAATAATATTATCACCAACTTGTACGGACAGTGAAAAATATTATCTTACCTTGCAATCCCTAAAGGAGTGATCCTTATCTCTTAAGATTACCACATATTTTATTCAAAAGATGACGTGATGACGTACATTATGATATGGATGGCTTATGTACTTCACCGACATGTGTTTACCTTACAATCTTGCATGCAATCGCAGACAAAGTAGTGAGTGGCAGACTTAACATTGCTGTTAAATAATAAATTTTAATATAATGGCATCTTTGTATTCATTCGTCATTCGTCTAAGTATTTAGTCATCTTCATTTAAAAGTTATGTAAAAGTTCTCCTTAATTAATGTAGTTGATCACATTTTACCCGTTTTTTACAGGCACAGTGCAATCTTTAAATATATGACAAACACCTAGATTCAGAACAAATAGGTAACAGGTCAGCCATATTTATCTACCAATATTTGCTTCGTGTGGTTATTTAAACCAAAATGCACCGAATATAAGTACATGTTTAGTAGAAGCTGTTAAAAATATGTAAACAGTAAGTAAACAGTTTTTAGTTTTACGAAATGAAAGTCGTCGCTCCAAATTAGATAGTTTCAAGGAGTAAATTAAATCCAAAAAGAGTCTTACAGCCATTTATATGTGCCATCAACATTAGGTCCCTCTGATTCGTAGCGGATTATCGGTATTGGAGCAGTGGACTGCCCCTGCGCCGCTGAATACGTCACAGCTACTAGGAGTACGAAGAATAAGGAGATCTGTGAAAAACAAAAACGATAAATTAATAACTGAATACAGAACTTTGTTACGGTAGAATTATAAAAAAAATACAAATTCCGCTACTTTTTTTTCACAAATCTTAAGTATTCACAAAATTATATACTGGGAGGTGAGGGAGACGAATACAAGACGTCATGAACATACGATACGATTAGCACTACGATATTTTATGTTACGCATACAATCTTCTTTTACGTTGCAGTATTACAATACTTTAGTATTACGTATATAAGTACTACGATACGATACGCTTTATTAGTTCTAATCACATAATCATTTACATGAATCAAATAAAACAGTGAGCTCTGAGTTGAGCTCCTTGGTTACTGACAAAATGCTACAATCTGTGTGGTTCTTTCCTCAAAAGACCATTTCAGACTTTAATCTACATGGTCCTCATGTGGCCTGACCAAGATTATCTCTGGACCTTAATAAAAAAGACTGCGTCCTCTGAGTTTGTCTCGGCCTTTCTTCTCAGAGTAGTCACATAGGAAATGCCGACCTCATCTAGCTTATTTTTATTTTATTTTAATATGACGTGTAAAAGTGATTCCTATATCCTATTTACAGAATAAACAATTTCATTTCATTTCAGTAACATTTCATGTGTATCCTATCATCATTATCCCAATTTAATGTGTATCCTAGTGGAGTAAAATAAAATACCAATAATAGATACAGAAACCATTCACGTACCTACCTATTCAACATATGTGCCATACAGCATACTTGTAGCTTTATTTGTACATCTACTTTGACCCTAAGCACCAAAACATGAAGGATAAGAACATGTCTCGTTTAAAGGAAGAAATATGCACAATAAGTCAATATTTGTGCTACGTACTCAAAAGTAGGCGCGTAAACGAGATAGTGCAAATATCAACAAAGGCGACGCAGGATGCTGCTTTGTTAAGAGAGATTTCGTAACGAATGCCATAATCATCAATTGTTTCAACTCCGTCTACAACAATGAAATGAAATAAGTTCTGAATTTAAATGATAGTACATCGAATGTGTCTACTATTTGGCCCCCCAAGACTACAAATCCCCTGCCAGGGTTGCGGGAAAGTCCGAAAGGGATACCGGGTCCTTGGCAATAGGCAACTGAAAGAACACGGGTGGGTTTTAGTCAGTAAAAGTCTGACACGCCCTTCCGCTCCGCCCAGAGCGGGAGAAATCATTGGATGATTTACCACAATCAAAAAAAAAAAAACTACAAATCTCTTTGTAAGAAATCTCGTAAATGTAGTTGTTTGATATGAAAGTTACTGTTTGGGTTTCATAATTAAACAAGTGCCGATCTAAACAGCAAACGCCTGACAGCTACGAGTAGCATTTTTTCACAAGCATTTTTATTTGTTCGGTTCCATGAATTCGTAGGCGTCTCGATATTACAGAGTAGCTCTCACAAAGTTGAACTACGTTATATGAAATTTCTATGTGAATATTGTAATATGTTATGTGGATGAAAAAAAAAACTAATTTAATAAAAATTACGAACGACGTTAGCATAATCAGCCTATAATGTTCCCACTGCTGGGAGACAGGCAAAAAGTGGGCTGCACGCGGCCCCAGTTGGTAGATGTTGAGTTTTGAGAGCAGAATTGATAAAATAATTTACACAAAGTAAAGCGCCAGTAAAGTAAAGGGAATGCGCTGGATGCGACAAGCACAGAACCGGTCGAAGTGGCGGTACTTGGAGGAGGCTTATGTCCAGCAGTGGACGTCTTTCAGCTGAAATGATGAAAGCGCCAGTCTGGATTCGAATCTACTACCTACAACTCGTAAGTCGCAGCCGTTACCACTGGTACATCACTGCTCTAGGACCACCACTGCTCTTGGGCCGCCGCTGCTCTTAATCGTACTTACATGATAAATTGATTAAACCTTTACTTATGTAATTGTAAGTATTATTACTAACGTAACAATGATTACTAAAGGTTCTTTAGTCAAAATAACTTTCAGCCTTGAAACTGAGATACGAGGGGGGCACGGCCAGTCCACGAAGGAGATGGTGAGACTTGTGTGGCATATTGGCAAGAAGTAGGTACCTAATTTCACGATTCCGTCACGATTCCTATAGTGAAATCGTGACTGATAGAAATTATTGGGGAAAACTTTTGCCCAGCAATGGGACATTATTAAACTAGCTGTTGCTTCGTCTGCTAAACAGGTTAAAAAGGTGACTATTTACTTCTCCAGGTCATGGTCTACCCATGTGCCAAATTTCATCCAAATCCGTTCAGCCGTTTTAGCGTGAAAGCGTATCAAACAAATAAATAAATTAACAAACAAACTCACTTTTGCTAGGATAGTAATAATATTAGTTAAGGATGAATTACGAGTATACCTAACCACCTGAAACATTTATTCTTATTACCAGTATACCTAAATACACTTAATTATGTCTTGATTGGTTCAAAGAAATGCACTTTATCTTTCCGATTAAGTACAACATGTGAAACAGGGGTGCCTCATTGCCACAATAAATAATATTGGTTTCATCTATACATTCACACGAACTTGCAAATTATCACAACTTAGGTATATCCATCTCATGCCGGAAGACACAAAGGTTGAAAGTCCTTTCTTCGTGAACAATGAAAATAAGTTTATAGAAATCGTGTGTTGAAACCGCTAACCACACTCAGTGATTTATATGCACCGTCAGTTTTATATTGTGCATATGCATTGGAGTTACACCACAAGCCATAACTGCCAGGGCTTTCTGGCCATTCGAGTTTGATTTAATCATAAAAAAAATTGAATAGATATTTTTAGGGATTTTTCAACAAAGTAGGTAAAATATACACGTGTTTTATTTATATCACTCGGGTGATAATGTACTACTTAAAACACCTGAAACTCTTGACACCTAATCTAGATGCAAAGTTGAAAAATTTCCTGGGTCTGTAATAATTTAAATATATCTCTAACGTATAATCTTTTCAGCGTCATAACAATTACTATCTTTTTTCCTTGATTATAATTAGTCAAATCAGCAAACTCCTCTTGGGACTTAAGATAAGACCGAAAATCTTGCTTAAATTGAAGCTAACGTAATCTACAAGAGTGCTAATTATTTCACACACAATCAGTTTCACGCGGTCATTTCAATTTCACTATGACCGTTTCTGTAGGTCGCAATTGTCAGTCGGAAACCTATACGAATGAGCTTTGCAATAGGCACTGTAGCAATAGCTATCAAAGCTGATATAATGTAGCATTTATTGATCTCTTTATCATCAAGATGAATGGTCTAATCACTGCTGATATTTCCTCGTGTTGCAAGGGTATCCATCTACTCAGTTTTTGGCGGATAGCGCAAGAAATGTATGCATGGATGCACATTAACGCCTGTTGTAATAGTTTGTAATTTTCCTTTTACGACAAAATCAATTGATGATAAATCACATTTAATGTCATACAGTTAATAGATTTGCTAATGAGGTTTGAACAAGTTGAGTCCTTGGCGTGGAAAATCAAGCCTTCTTCGTTTTTGGTATATGGTATTTTGTGTATATTTTATCAATCGACTCAGTGTTTTTCAGTATACTGTTGGACATAAACCATCAGCGGTCTTTCTTTAACCTTGAAACATAACTAACACAATTAAAAGAGTCACGGTTTGAAAACAATAAAAGAAAATGTCCCGGAACGTCTCACTGTACGTTGGTTCACTCTACTAGCACATATTGCACGCACTGCCTCACTAGGCAATACATACGTTTCGTTTGTCAGTTACAAAAGTCCTTTGTTGGAAAACGACTACATTATATTTTACGATTAATATTATGCAAACTTTACTCATAGAGGAAGTTACTCGTCTCAAAAACGTGAGTTAGGTGGGTAGAAAACGACGGTTTGAGGAAGAAAGGATTCCGTGATTCGACAACGATCTAAAACTGCATTGTGAACTCCTGTTCATGAAACACGTGTTGACTTCTGACCCGTGACAACGTAACGGTAATAAATTTGCATACTTCAATTCTTTATGAACAGGTAAACGTTATGTGTATCAAGAGAAAGCTGAAGCTTTCATAACTTTCAAAGTACAGCGTAACTAGAGTGAAATGTAATCACATTAGAGATTTAAATATTCTAAATTTAATTTTAAAAGTTATAAAGATAAATACCTATGCAGGCAGTGTTGCTGAAAATTATGCATACAAGCAATTGTAGCCTGCTTTCGCATAAAAAACAAATTTAGGGGTTTATTAATAAACTTTGCGTAAAGTTAAGTAATGATTAGTTAGCGACTATTTTTAATCATACATTTTTGACGTTTGAATGTCACTTAACTTTAAGCAACGTTTATATAAACCCCTATTATTAACCAAAGAGTGCGTCTAAAAACTATCAATCTATTATAATTTCGGCCAATCTGTGCTACTTACAAAATATTCGGAAAACAAAACTACAAAACTTTAGTTCTGTTTATGTCCCAATATTTCATGACCTTGCAATAGCAGTTGTCATTATATTATAACTGTAATCAGTTTCAGTATGACTATTATTTGTAAAAATAATAAGTATGAATCGATCTACTATAATTTTACCTTTTATTTAATGCAAAAAGTAATTTCAGTTAGTTCTCTAAATGTTCAGGTTAGCTAATTGTAGACTTCCTGAAACCTTACTGTAACTCAAGACTTTCAGTTAGTGTTTTCAATATTTTTTTTAGCTTAAGCAGTAATATAATAAAAATCTAGTATTTTTTTTACACATTTAATAAAACAAAGTTAATAACACAGTTTTTTTTAATAGTTTTTTTCTTATAGCATCGTGAAGGCGGAAATTCTTAAAAATATTTGAATTAATGACTAAGTTAATTTCATTTGTCAAATAAATATCGATCTTCTATCCCCAGAATCTTTTATTTACTGCTATGATTATTATTCATTTAAAACGTCGTTCATCTTATAGGTAGGTTACGTCAAAGAGGAGGTAAAAACATGAAAAAGCAGTTTTAGCTTTCAGTCTAATGCATACTTGAGCTCTTGGAAATGCAGATTACAAAATCTGATCTAATAAGCATTCGTATTCTAATACCTACACAAAAGGGTGAAATTAAGCAGGTATATGAGTCATAGAGTACTTATTAGTAAAGCCTTTTACTCTCACTTGATGAAGAAGAATGAACATAATCGATGTGTACAAAACCTTAATAAGTTACACTACAAAGGATAAAAATTCTACGATAAGCTTTCTGTGTGACTCTTCTAATCACGACAGGGATCACGAATCAATGATTGAGCATCAGTAAATAACGATTTTGTAAAAAAATATGTTTTTTTGTGTGTTTTTAAATAACTAATGAATGTTTCCTCACCATTGTGTTAGGATGTAGGGCAGGGGACGTCAGTACAAAGGGACTGGATGCAATCACAGGCACAAATGTGTGCTCGTTGACACTGCATGGGGTTTATATACCGCCGTGTTTACCTATGAACTTCGTGCGACCCGACGCCGGCGCGGGCGCATCCCGGCGATACATCTCCGCGACGCTCACTTACAAACGTGCCCGTACGCATGCTAAACAATCAGATACTAATGGAAATCGAATTATCTTAACAATTTTGAAGATCGGAGTGCTTATAACATTATTTTATTCAATTAGATTTCACAATTTTGGTCCCCGTTGTCGATTGAACTTTATAAAATTTTCATATCTGAATGTCCATTGGGCCTCATAAGGTTGATAGTGTTATTGCTATGTAAAATAGGTAATTATTGCCCTATAGGACAAACGAAATTTAATAACAGAGTTCATTAATTTTATGGGTTCATAATAATACATTTTTAATAAGAATTGATAACCTCCTCCTTGTTTTAAAGTCGGTTAAAAAAGATACTGTTACTCCACTGAATTCTCGTTACCTGCAATAAAATGACTACCGACTATTTAGAGGCCATTAAGAGTATGATGGATGTTATTTGATTTACGTAGTTAATCAGCAGGTTTAATGCGGCTTAAGCAATATTAGTCATGGGACAAAATAGAAGATGAGTTCATCTCCTATTTTTTTTGTATTATACCTACAGGAGAACATGGAGACATGACTTTTCTAATCACAATAAATAGTGCGGCACACCAAAAACTTTACTTACTTTCTTTTATATGTTTTATTGTGGGTAGTTTTAAGTATTACTACACTAGTCTATAAGAACATTGTTAGTAACAAAAATGGACACCATGGTCTGAAATAAAGTAATTTAATTTAAAAAGTTTTCCATCGCGTGGATACCCAATTTCCTGTAATACGACTAAGGGAGTGCGTTAAATTCCACAGCCTTCTAAATACTGCGATTAGCAATCTATCTGCTCAGCGTGGTGATTAGGACAGCACATCTCCTTTTCAGGCCGTTTTCAGATTCGCATTATGAATATAATGCTAATCCGACTTGATGCAATCAAAGTTCTCAAATAAATAAATAAATAAAATAAAATAATGATTTATTTCTCTCAAAAAGGTACATATAGACTTAGGATCATGTCATATTATGTCAAATCAGATTTGTAACCTTTGTGAGAGCTAAATAGATAAATTACTCAAATCATTTGTCCAATTGACTTCCTCCTTGGTCTAGTAAGAGTGAAAATGAGAAGATACCTATGCGTGGTCTAAGGTTCGATGTCAGGATCGAGAGAATGTTCAACATTTTCAGAAGCAGTCCGGAATGATAATTCGTAGCCGTAGCGGTATGGCAATAAGCCCACTATGACAATGGGACTAATTAACATAGCTGGATGTACGGTACCTACACCTCTACGTACCCTATCAGGAGCTACAGGTGAGAGGTTGTGTTCATATTCATCCAAATAAATATAGTTCTTGTTTTCAATGTGCGTTTTTTACCTGTAAGCTCATTTTCACCATGAAAATCACCCTAACAAATTGGTGGACGTAAAAAAGAACTTTCATGCTTCAGCCCTTTACAAGTTAGGGGAGTATTACATTATCATATCTATGATCAAAGATATAATGAAATTGTAAAATAGACATATTATGGGTAATTTGTGAGCTTCGTAGATAGGTAAATAATATAACATGATAGTGTAATCCATACCCATAATATGTCTATTTTATAATTTCATTATATCTATGATCATACATTATGATAGCGTAGTACCCACCTTAGACCAAATTAAAAATGTGACACTGACAGACTCTGACAGCTTTTGACAGTTACAGACACTATTTCTAGACGGTTCAATATTTTTTATTATTATTTATATTTCATAAAATGGCCTGACCATTAAAAGGTTGATGTCAACTCGACATTGGTCAATGGTGTATGCTATATTGATCTTTGTTATCAAGTAATTAAATTATAGTTTTTTATGCGATTGTCTGCTCAGTGCCGTAACTTCAAAAAGTGTGTCTTGACTTCTTAAAGGAAGAAAATGTTAAAACTGGCAAAGATATAAAATTACTGGACTGGTACCTTCTCACCTATTATAATAATAATAATATCATCTACCATAAGCTATTACAAGTTTCTATAAATAATAATTGTATTTGCTGGACCTTTGTGCAGCGTAGCGCAGCGTAGCGCAGCGTAGACATAACGTAGACCTTTGCGTAGACGTTTGACCACTATCTCACCTGAAAGTTCGTGATGCTGAAGTCACCGATGGTGTAAGCTTATCTAGAAGTAACACTCGATACTTGAAAACACCCCTCACGTAAAGGGACATAGGATGCATGGATGCATAAATGAGTAGTATTGTTTTTTTAATCATTATTTGAAATCAAGGTGTTTGCGCATGAAAGACCTTTTTTTACAAGCCCTGTTAACACATCCTGACTAAAGAATTTAGTACCATAAAAACATTTTATGTTACCTACGCATTTTTGATGACTGACATTGTTTGACACACCCATGACTGCTTGAGCAATCAAGTTTATTTTTTACAAAAGAGAAAATAAAGGATGCTTTTACATAATGACACGAAGACGTTGGAACAATGTACTTTGGATATTGTATGAATTAACTTATTATGGCTACAACAATGTTCATATGAAGGCATGAAGAATCTGCCTTTTCAACTAGTTATCGAACCATGGAAAGGTTTTATTGTTTAACTTCCTTCTTTTCTTTACGGGTGAACAAGACAAGAGACAACAATGCCTACGTTTTCACAGTTTAGATTCCGTGTCAAAAAGATGATACGAATTAATTATGCTTTTCTTTCAATAGGTATTCATGTTCTATGTAGCATTGTTAGGATGCTTATACTGGAAAGGGAAAAATTAACCTTTTGAAATGGCATGTATTTAATAATTCACATTTTACGCTCCAAAAAATATTATTGAACACTCTAATATAATGATTGCGCCTCTTTTTGTGAACCTCAAATAATTCCTATTTTAGGGTCGTAAAAATACTAATATTAAGTAACTGCAGCCAACTTAGATGTAGCGGTTGGTTACAGTGCTAACCTAACCTAACTCAATTGGTCGGGGTGCCCTAGGTTAGTAACTTACTGCAATCAATTCGGTTCGCGCGTTGTTGGTCACAGTTCCAACCTAACCTTACCCATTTGGTCGGGGTACCCTAGCTGAGTTACTACGACCCACTGTAATAAAAGGCCAGAGGGTAAAAAAAAGGTCAATCATTAAAAAAAGTGTGCATCAAAAGAAGCGCGAAAAGTTTTTAGAGGATCAGTCAAATATTTCCCTTTTGAGATTGATTGCGCACAGTTTTGTAGTTATGGCGATAACAGCACTTTTATCCAGGCTTGGAAGACGTTTTACTCTGTTGTAAAAATATTGTCTCGTGTGAAATATATGCGAATTATTAAAAATTGCATTATGATTGATTTGCCATCTTGTTTGGCAATCCTATAAAAGAAATATAATAGTTATTTAAGTATTTAACATGTTTGATAACTAAAAGGCCCCCAGACAACCTTGGGGATCGCCCTATGACTTACGACTTCAACTGAGGTGGTTTGTGAATAATGTCCGGGTCGTATTCTAATGTAATATTTTACTCATCGGGAATTGCAACATAATGTTTGAAGAGCGTAGCGTTGAGTAGTACTGAGAAAACCAGTCAAAGATCTATCCGTCCCCCTTGTCTACAGCAATGCAAGTGACGACAATTTTGTATAGGTAAGTTTATTAAACAATAAACGTTATATTTCAGAAAATGTTCAATTAGTATTAGCATAATCAGGCTATAATGTTCCCACTGTTGGGACACAGGCCTCCTCTCTTCAAGAGGGAGCGGGCCGTAATCTACCACGCGGGCCCAATGCGGGTTGGTGCGGGTTGGTAGATGTCACATGTCCTCAAATTTTTGGTTCTAGGACATGCCAGTTTCCTCACGATGTTTTCCTTCACCGTTTTGAGAGCAGTGGTGATGAAATAACTTACACAAAATAAAGCGAAGCGCAATTAGTATTAAAGTCTCAAAAAATATGAAAGAAAATATAGTCCGATATTCATTAAAAAAAAGACACTCGGAGGAGCTCGTGGCTAAGTAATAACAGCCGCTCGGGTCGATCCATCAGGTTAAGCTTCGCTTGCCGGGGTTGGTCCGTGGATGGGTGACCATTTTCACATATCGAGACTCCTCCGTGCCTCGGAAAGCACGTTAAGCCGGTGGTCCCGGCTGTCATTTGTGGATCTTTGACAGTCGTTACGAATCGTCAGAAGCACGAAAGTCTGACAACCAGTCTAACCAAGGGGTATCGTATTACCCAGTTACTGGGTTGTGGAGGTCAGATAGGCAGTCGCTCCATGTAAAATACTGGTATTCAGCTGCATCCGGCTAGACTGGAAGCCGACCCCAACATAGTTGGGAAAAGGCTAGGCAGATGATGATTCATAAAAAAAAAGAGTCTCGGTATGTACGGTCACCCATTCACGGACCATCCGGCAAATGTAGCTTAACCTGTTGGATCGACCCGTGCGGCTGTTCTACTTAGCCAAGACCTCCTCATATTCATAAAAGTGTGGAATTAATAGCGTCTATTAATAAATAATTTCATGCATTAAGTTTTCCCGCACGGGCTAATTATTTTCGACCCGCACTATCATAAATTGCACTTAGTCATAGGATCGAGTTTCACATCACCAAATAACTAGTTCGTTAATTCAAGTATATATAACTTAGCGTAAATCTAAGAGTACTTTAAAGAACATTAAATGAAAAGGTAAGTGGAAAAGTGAGTGTTCATAAACAATTTTCTCAATGTCCGTTTCGTACATTTCTTATCATCAGCCATCACATAATACTTCACCCCTACGTACGAAACTCGTTTGGTAATTAAAGTAGATATTGCTGAACGTAAATCCAATAGAATGAGTTTAACGAACATTAAATGTAAAGGTGAGTTGATCATAAGTTCATAATATTATGCCCATTGCTTATTAAAGATGCCTTACCTGGATGGGTGGGCTAATTTACCACTATTAACAGTAATGGTACATAAATTGTGTTCACCACTAGACGGATCCTTTCGGAAATTTTGTACCCTAAACATTTATTTCAAATTTGAAGGCATCCCCCTCCCCAGGAAAGGCTCTTCCACACTCATTCTTTATCACAGAGCTTGAGGGATGTTGAATAACATAAAATCATCCCGCCTGTATACCCCGAAGGGTTGGGCAGAGGTGTACCATTTCGCCAGTATTGTTTGAGTTCCATGTCCGGTTGGGGGCGATATAGTCTTGCCCGACCCGCAAATCGAACCGTCATGAGCTCATGCTGAGCAGGTGCGATTGCGACCACTAGAACAACGAGGCAGTCTATATCATCATCTGCCTCGCCTTTTCCCAACTATGTTGGGGTCGGCTTCCAGTCTAACCAGATGCAGCTGAATACCAGTATTTTACATGGAGCGATTGCCTATCTAACCTCCATAACCCAGTTACTGGGCACTTGCGAGGCAATCTATATATAAGTTAAATAATTAATCGTATTTATGGCTTCAATGACACTATTTTCAAAAATACAAAACGGTCGTGAAAAATCAAAAGTGCTCGCGGTGGCTGTCGTAAAGTATTTTTGGGGGTTTCAAATCCTTCGTGTTTTAGAAATGGGCCATCAAAACAAATGGCGGGTGAAAAAAACAAGGGAATAAAGTGTGTGATTCCTTAGTTAAACCTACAATCAACGACGTCTTAAGCCCGCGTGGATGTCGGTTATAATACCTTCCTCGAGAGCCACTCTATCCATTGTTGAAAACAGCATGAAAATCGGTACAATAGTTTTTGAGTTTATCGCGAACAGGAGGACAGACAGTCGCGGCGGAGGGCTTTGTATTATATAAGGATAATGTGAGGAAAGCCCAATTTTCTAATAACTAGCTCCAAAAAACCTAGATAATTTTAAATCAAAATAAAAGCAATCGCTGCGCAATAGGGGTTGTTAGAACAGACTCAATAAAATGTATAGTAGGTACTAAGTTAAAACAAGCAGGGAACCAACGCGGTGATCAATATAAGTACACGTTTCTTCTCTGTATGCTATGATGCTTTTACCCTTTGTGGGAAATTTACAAAATAGTTACTACATAACTCAAAGTTATCATGATTTAATCCGTCACGATTGTGAGTTTACTACCTCACATCTTTGCCAACCTGCATTTCGCTTAAATTTCCTCTGCAACAAACTGTAATATCATTAATATCATCTTCCGTGAATAAAGACTCGTCTTTACAGGTTTAATTAAGTGTTTGCGCAAACTGATCAAGTTTCGTTTGAGCGTTGGTGGGTTCACGCTAAGGTTGCACAAAGCCGTCATACACTAGACGAGCTAATGTCCGATAAAGACCGAGGGTCCGTTGTGAAATATGCACATGTAGGTACCTACGTCGCCGCATCGACACGCACTGACCCCACGAAGCCAGTTCTACGTATGGCATTTGATGAAGCCAATAAAATATATAAAGTAATCAACTTAAAGCTTCTGCATTTATTTAATGTCCAAGTTATGCACACTTATTGATTTTAATTTTGTAGGGGCTATGATGGATTCAGAGGTTAATTTGCGTAGTCTTTGGAGCATTCTGGATTTATAAGCATATTTTACAGATAATATTGTGTTTGCGCATCGTGACATTATTATACAAAATAACAAGGATCCTAAAGTCCCTTAGATCCTAACTGATTAAAATCTGTTCCTTGTCCTCTTGTTTTGCTAGAGGGGCTAAATGATAACAGCCGCACGGACCAATTGAAAGTTAAGCTACGCTTGCCGCGGTCGGTTTGTGGATGGATGACCATCCATTACATATCGAAACTTCTCCGAAGAGCACCTTAAGCCGTTGGTCCCGACTGTCTTAAGTAGATCTTTGACAGTAATTATGGGAGTTAGAAGCCTAAAAGTCTGACAACCAGTCATACTAGGGTATCATGTTACCCAGTAACTGAGTAACAAGATGGAGGTCAAATAGGCAGTTGCTCCATGTAAAATACCGGTATTCAGCTGCGTCCAGTTAGACTGGAAACAACCTGAACATAGTTGTCGAAAGGCTAGTCAGATTGATTGTACTATTGTCTATTGTCATACATGTCGGATACATACTCGTACATTAAATATTAGGTAAGTACAAACAAGAGTGTACGTGCTTCATAAGTAACCAACGTTATTCAATAAAATTCTCGCTGAAAACATTGGCATACAAGAAATGAAAAAACGTAACCGCAGCTGTTATTACAAACATACGATGTCATGAACATTTCAGGTTCGCCAAATAACTAATTTGCTATTTAAGAACGTTTAACGAAGCGTAAGTGGTAGCAAATTGTGGCTACGTAAGTAGATACCTAGCTATTGAAAGTATCACTATACCTGATTTTTTGTGCTGGTATAGTAAAAACTGGTTCATTCCACTGTCTCGGGCTGAGTGACAGCTAAATAGCGAGCACTAGCGCGTGCCCAGACGCATGTGACGTAACGCTCTAATATAACTTCGTATCCTGCGATTGTATAATTATTTTTCTTTTCTTTCTATCTGGAAGTAGTGTTCCCCGAATGTCAGGTCTGTCACGTTTTGTCATTTGTCTGGCAGTTTCATAACAGTAGTAGTAATGACATCGCAGTTACAGCATAAAGTCAACTGTCAGCTATCGTAATGTTTATTTTTCTAAAGTAGTTCACTGTTTTTTTTCCTTGTTTTAAGACTATATTGTAAAACATCATACCTATTAGTAGAATAGGTCTAAAAAGGCACCTTTTAAGGTAACAAAGACTTGTATCATGTAGATTGTAGAAAATCTGCAAAATCATCTAACAATAGTTATGCGCCTGATGTTATCATATTTTTTAGCAAAAGCTCTACATCTTTTCATAATATTGTTTGAATAGGAGGATGGGCTTTTTGGTCTATCGACGGCCAGCTCCTAAATAAATGTTTTGCCCATTCTTCTTTGGAAAGGATTTTATACAAAGAGGAAAGTGACTTTTAAATAATATTTTACAACATTTTTATTTAAAATCAAACATATAGATAAGTTAATTACAATGGTAAGGTATTTACAAAAGTATAAAAATATAATTGAACACTTCTCTTGTTGGTGTTGTATCACAAAAAGAAAATTAGTTACAGAGTAATTTTCATAATTTTATAGAACCAAGTTTGTTAGTAATCTCAAGTCTATAATATTGAGTTCCATAAAATGATGAATACTATCCTAAAGGGTTTTATTTTAAATTTCCACCCGTACAGCAGAAATAAAGTACCGGCAACATTGCTAGAATCAAACGCTTCCTTCATTTCACAAGATACCTGTTTCTGAAGAAAAGTTTGATTTTCGTAACTGCATCGTGAGCTGTTAGCTTCAAGATCAAGTCTTTTTTAAATGATATCAGTTACTGAACAAAAATATTGAACAGGAAACAAATATCATACCTAGTAATTATCTGACATATTGAGTATTATATTATCTTAAACTTAAAGCCTATGACCACATGTGTGAATACTGGATAGCGGCAATGAATACATTTTGTTATCTTCCAATCACCGGTCACGCTTGGTCCAAATATTGGAGTCGTTTATTGCATGATTGGATAACAAGTCTTAAAATTTTTGTATGTGACATAACGCAGATGATAGGCTATAACTAGTCTTAAAGTATATGGCATTTGGAGGTCCTGCCATCAGAACGTTCACGGTATCAACACTTGAGAGTCACTGTGAGTCACTTTACTGCTGGTAGTAAGTCCCTGTGTAGTCGAGGGCTGCTCTGTCTTCCTGTCGCCTGGCAGCGCCTTCAGGGTTGTTCTTGGCTTCGATAGCATCACGCTCCTGGAAAATTACAAGTATTTTCATTAACACTCATCATAATTATGGTTGATTTATGACGAAATTTCATAATTTTGTGTTCCGCTATTTGTTGTTCTAAATGTTTTCGCTTAATAGCTATGCCTAAAAGAAAAACAGAACCAAATATTTAAAACTTGAATGGCTGATCGAGCGTAGGACTGAAACATAACGAGATCCAAAATCGTTTTAATCGTCTCTGGATGTGTAATAGTGTATACCTCCTGCGTAGGAAGGACCTTTCTCTTTTGCACGCAGTCCTACCATTCGCTTTCAACACAATAAAGTGCTTTAGCTGAATGGTCAGAATATTCTCAGCAAAATTATGCATTCGAACGTGTTAGACCAGAATGATCTAGATATTTCGGAAGTGTTCTGGAAATAATCCATTAGTGTCCAGTCATCAGGCAAAACTTCACCGACGACAACGGAAATTAAAGTGAGACAAAAAAAAAACTAGACTGTTCCTGAGTAAGTTTTCTGTGAGGTATTATTTTATATATCACTGAAAACCACATGACAGCTTGATAGATCCTAGCTGTATTTAGCTTAATATACTATAATTATCCTAGGTACTTCTAACACCAATATATATATACGTAGATACGGTACCGATATAATTACCTAGTGTGTAAAGTCTCATCCTTAATACTAATAACGACAAATTAAGCTACATAAATAATAAATGATTTTATTTCTGTGGTATTAAGTAGGTTTGTACAAACACTTTTACACGTCAATCACATTTTTAAAACTAGATGAGGTCGGCGTTTCCTATCTGACTACTCTGAGAAGAAAGGCCGAAACAAACTCAGACAAGCTCGGTTATATTATTCTATAGAAATACATCAAGCATGCCTACCATTCCAGAATTTTCAAGAGCCGTTAGTAGTAGTACTATAAACGAGAAGGTCAATTTTAGCAATACCTTTGCGTAGATATTGTTCTATAAAAAAAATCATAATACTTACAGCGTTAGCCTTGATTCCAGCGTAGATGAGGTCAAGACCTTTCTGGATTTCAGGGGACACGGGGGGAGGAGTGGGGATGTGGTCGCCCTTGACCCTGAATCCGAACTCGTCAGCGGTGTACTCAACGGTGATGACCTGACCGTCAGGAGCGGTGTAAGAGTAGGAACCTTGCTGGACCAACGCGTTGTGGTCTTCACCGACAGCCCTCAGGAAACCTTCCTCGGAAGCCTGGATGTTGTTGCCGGTTTCGTAACTGGAAAGATTTTAAGATGTAAAATTAAAAAAGATGTAAATTAAAAGATAAAACTTGGAAATTTTAAGTGACGAATATGAAATCTATTAGATTGTAAATAAACACAATAATATATATTTTCAAGATCAAGACTTTAAAGTTCACCGAGTGCGAAATTGACAACATTCTAGGTCTTTTCAATGATGGTATTTATTCTTCAAAAACAAACACCACGTAGTAAAAAAAAACTTGAGTTCATAAATTAAGAAAACCAACGTGCCGTTCTAAAGAAAACCAATTTAATATGTTAATATGATAATGCGGTATAATTTATTCATGTTCACGTTTATATGAGTATGCGTAATCTCCGAGATGGTAAAAGTGATGGATCAAGGTTAGTCGTTTGAAGAGCAAAGAAAAAGAAATATGACACCTACTACAAAGTTAAGTACACAGTGGCGATGATTCAACATTTGTTATAGAAAAAAACAATAACTGAATCGGAATCATGAACTAGTGACGGATGATAGAACTTAAAAAATATTACCCATATTTTTTTTTTGCTCCATTGATATTTTGTAGTTATTTGACATAAATACTCACGCTGTCTTGTAGCTTCCATCGGTGCCCTGTTCCTTGTCAAAACGGATGATTGGAATGAAGGTGGTGGTTTCCAACGAGACCTTGGGCCTGAAGTCATCGACCGGCTTAGCCGGTCTGTACTCCTGCTGTTGTTGCTGGGGTGGCTGTCTGTACTCCTGTTGTTGCTGGTAGTTGTTGTAGTTCTGCTCCGCTGGCTGCTGGTCCTCCACTTCTTGCTGCTCAGGCTTGAGAGACACTCTCCTCTGCGGCAGAGCCGTCGCCAGGGACAGCAACGCACAAGAAACGACCTGAAACCACAAATTCCCATTTTGTTAAACGATGCAACACACTTGAACTTTAAAGGTATAAGTTAAATAACGAAATGATGTAAGACAGAAGAGCTTAATCATATACGGAATGTCGTAAGATAAGATGGAACAGATACAATAGGCAGCATCTTGCGAAACCGACTCATTCGCCACGCAGGTTGGGCGAAAGTGGGCTCCAACATGTATTGGCACTTACATGGCGACAAGCATGGCATTGTTTTCATTGAGAGCAACTAACTTTTAGTTATGCTACGTTAACAAAAAGCATCTTTTGTTTGAGGTTATATAATGGATGCTTCATTACAAAAGGTAGGTAAATTGAGTGTGCAGTTAACATAGTTGTCTCGTTCAATGTTTAAAGAACGTATTTCGGTGGACAAATGTGCTAATATGTATGTGTTATTACATATTATGTAAGATTTCGTAATATGGGTGACTAGAGCAGGTGGACTAACTAAATGAGCATCGAAATAAACTATCAAAGTGTGATAACCTCGACAATCTTCATGTACGTAAGTAGTTACGATCACCAATTACCTACAAGTTGTTCCATTGTGTCGGGCAACTTTATCATGCAAGCATTAGACGGACTAGTTTTATAGTTGATCGGTAGGTATAATACCAATGTTTTGTTGAGTTACGTTGAATCGACGTTGAAAGTGTTTTTCAAAACTTTGATTGATTTTTGCTGTTAAAAATAATCTTTATGGTCACTGAACCGAACCAAAAGTAGGTATTTGTCAAGCTAGACAAGATTTCGTTTAATGTGAAACTTAACTTACGCATAACTTTTCAAATAATTCGACCTAGAAAACTGTTATATAATGAACTTACGAAGAACAAGATCATTTGTGTAACCGAAAGTTCATTAGAACGAGGTTGCACTGTCAATTGAAATGTAATAGTTTCTTGTTTATATGCTAATGACTCTTTCTTCAATTATATCTGGTTTTATATCGTAAACGCGTTCGATTGCGTGATGTTACATTACCGCACGCAGATGAAAACATAATCGATTACGAGCTAAACCGATTTTAATTTCACTTCACTTTAGGATGTAATGATCTAGAAAACACGATTGATAAAATACCTATGCTCAAATTAAATGTTATCTTGATGTTTTCTCAATAAGAAGTGCACTTGGTTTCAATAGGATTCCTATGGACCTTAATGTTGACTTATTCTGCACCAGTGTGGCGACCCTTAGACGGCTTTTGGGACAGTCATTTTTCATGGATAATTACTTATCTAATGATAACTAATTATATTCACTTGTATGTACTTACTTTTTTGTTTTATCGACTATTTTTCTTTATTATATGTGGAGGCTTGTTATTAGCAATTTTGTAATATTACTCGCTTTATATCATTGGTTTGTTAGTCTGTAAGCCTTCTTTAAAATAAAAAAAATAAAATAATAAATAAATAATATGTATTTTTTTATTTATTGCTTTCGTAAATCGATTACTTCCAATATTAGCTCAACTTAGATAATAATATCGTATCTGAATTGATTATTTTCGAACTGCCCGTGCAGTTAGCAGTGTAAGTGATATAATAATGTTACATCTAAGGTAAGTATTTATTTGTATTTGGTAGGTATACCAATGAAGGATTAAACAAATGTGAGGCACAGTGAAAGGACGAAAATGGGTCGATAGTTGTAAACTAAGGAAAATGCTAATAAAAAAGTATGAATTTCAATCTATAGATACTTTCGGAGGAATTCATTCTTGAAGATAAATTAAGAATATAGCTGTGATCTTATCGGCAGAAAAACAAAAGAACACGGGCCTACTTTAAGGAAAGTTCCTGAGTTAGGTATGGGGCAAGACAAGAGTGTAAGCTGTTCTTTCCAAAGATGGGTAAATGAAATAAGAAAATATATTGCCTGTTGGCCACAAATAATTGAGGGCTTTGACGATCAATAAATAAAACATCAATACCTGGGTAGGTACTTATCTACAGAGGAAGCATTGATGTTTGATCAAGTCCATTTAGAAGAACACAATACAATTGAACTACATTAATTAGGACTGAAAATGATCGTTAAATAAAACATCACATATGAGTACTTCAGATATTCTGGTTAGGCACATACTAAACCAAACAAAAACCTTAAGGTCACCGTAGTTGTTCCGATTGCAGTCGCGATAAACGATAAATAGTATAATTAAATGTAGGAATTTAAAGATGAAGACATTTAAATGCCAAAGTTCAATCGTCGACATAAATATCTGCCGACCCTATTCTGTGCCGCCGCTCACAACACACGATTGCAGCCAATCCTTCACAGAACTTGGAAATTAACTTAATGCTAATATATTCCAATCATTATAATAACCACAATCTTCTATGATTGCTTCACTTTTAGAGAAAGGGGTTTCTTTGAAATTATTGGGAAAAGATAATAATGAAAGGGGTAAAGAAAGAAGAAATGAGGGATACGAATGTCTCCACTTACCAGCAGTTTCATTGTTGTTTATGTGTGGTGTCGTGCAGCAGCGAAGTGGCACGTGGAGTGTCGTGAACTATGTCAGAGTGGTAGTAGTGCGCTCACTTTTATACCGCACCCCTGCCACTTATCCGAACTGTGAGCCATCTCACTTTCATAGCCGACTTGCCGCTGCAATACGGTGCAGCCACGATAGACGGCGACGTAGTCGCGATTTTTCGATTTCAATTTCGATATCAAAAATCATGAAATTGTTCATTTGTACCTTTATGTCTATGATTGTCATGGTTCGTTAGATGTGATCTGAAAGCTTTCCAATGATCAGCCTATTGTGTAGCGGGTGATTGTGGCTACAATGCGTACATACGCGTAGTCTGATTTAACATTATGTAAATAAATCATCAATATGAATCATACTTGACAACCGGTCGCATTATTCTTTTATCGGAAAAAAACTGGATCGATCAATCAAAGCTTCACAATTAAACTGTAAGCTATTTTGTTTGTAGCTCTTGTTTATACAATAAAATCTAATTAATAGCCAACCACAAGAATAGTACCATCGTCTTCAGCATTGTTCATCAAATCGTTACTGATTTATTGTACACATTATGTATGAATGTTATGCTTAAAATAATAAATTAGTCATTTCATGATTCGTTTCACATAAACTTATTTAAAAGTTTCTTGTTTCCTATAAGTTTAAAATGTGGGTGTACTATAGGTACACCTCTGCCCAACTTTTCGGGGAATACGGGCGTGATGTTATATTATGTTTATTGTATAAAACAGTTTCAGCGCACGATTGGAAGTAGGTACTTTCAAAAATAGGTTGCGGATTATATTAATACTTAATTGACTTCATCAAATCTATGCCCATTGCGGCATAGATTTAAATCGAGATGTCATAGCATAATATTCCTTTTCTTTCCTAATGCTTTACATCGTGAAGATGTTGCCAACTTCGTCCTTTACGCATGGTACTCTTGAAATCACCTTTTGTCGATTGCATAGTAGAACCTGAATTGAAGAATTAGTAAATATAACTAGGTAGTTAATTTTTTGCTTATTATCTGACCCTGGTCTGTTATCGATACAAATCGATGTCTCAGTACAAGTATCTGTTGATACATACCTACTAGTTATTTTTTCTTTAATCATATCGTCATGCTGACAAACAGGATGTGAACAACACACTAAGAATTCACAGGTTACGTGGCCTGATATTCTTGTGCAATAGAATCTTTTTTCTTCTTATTTTCTATTGTATGTAAAGAGATGTAATAAAAAACTGCATTTGTATTGATGCAGGATTCCTTTACGACTGGCCAGTGTTTATATAGCGTCTAGGTACTTCGGTACTTAGTCTTACTTGATCATTAACACTTATATACACGACTGCACCTACGCATACGTTTCATCTGAGTGTTGTGAGATGCTCATTTGCTCATTTTGTAGCAACTGGCATTGCTTCCTTGTGACATTTGTTTATACGTGTCCTAGTTGCATACTTCTTTTTTGACGAACATTAATTTTATTTAAAAGACGAAGTAGTAAGCCGCACCAAGCTTCACCTTTGTTTCATGCATAGAATTTGGCTAAAGGTATGAGATGCGTTTCATCTTAGCGGCACTATCTAAGAGACATGGTGTAAGGAGCATCGCTTGTGTTGCCAGTAGCGGTTACATAAATTGTAGGCGTTGTTTTCGCTTGTCAGTGTAGCAACACGTTACTATCAGTTATCAAGGCAATTTGCGCAATGGGCACAGAGGGAGTGTGCGCGGACGCAGGCACGCCTGCGATGCGCTTCATTTCCGATCATTTTTACACCCGATACACACAAATTGATTCTATTATGTGCTTTATAAGAAATATTCTGTATCAGTCAGTTTCCTGCATCTTTGCGTAATAATGCCAAATATGGATCAGTTATTAATCTGATTCACGTTTATCAGTTGTTATTATTAACTACGCCCCGCGGTTCCACCCGCGCAAGTCTCGATCCCAGGGGAATATCGGGATAAAAAGTATCCTATGTCCTATTCCAGGTCATGTGCCAAATTTCATCCAAATCCGTTTAGCCGTTTTAGCGTGAAAGCGTAACAAACAAACAAACTCACTTTCGCATTTATAATATTAAGTTAGGATTAATGACGATTGTGTAATTAAAATTAAAGTAATTTGTATTTAAAATCATATATGGTATTTGTACAGTATAAGTTATCTATTAGAACTTAATCATCATGATGATTACCACCTACCCATTTTGAGCTGAAACATTAAATAGATTTTTCATGTTACTTCAGTAATCAGTATGTCATTCATAAAAACTCGTAGCTTTTCACATTCTAAAAGCTTTGCATGCTATTCAACAGAGGCGTGTTCTGACATATCATCAGTTTTAAAATCTGAACATAAACTTTCTTGTCGGTTAGTATTAACCATGAACTCAACTAACTGTACCTAGAAAGTGGCTCTTTGTCAGTGTCACTTACTTCATAATAATATGTTTTACAATATATGGCTTATTATATATCGTAACATATCGTTAGCGTGTTCATAGTAAGTTACGATTTTGTCATATAGTTTCAATTGCACGTCTTTGGCGGACGCGAGATGAGTCTGTTACGTAAGGAACGCCTGCGCTTTTGAGGTTACTGACTCTTCTGCGTGCCGCATGGGGCACCCAATTCTAAATGTATTGTACTCATTAGTCATTACCATTGGTGCTTTACTATAAGACGAAACTAGGCGTGCGTGAGGTCCCCCTCTTATTTGATTCATCTAACCTTGGAATACTAGTTACTAGAGCGGTCTAATGCACTTGCTTCATAAACGTGTTAGTTAGAGAAAGATGAGCTCAGCTTTAGAATGAGATAATAATTTACGTAGTTATTACAATATTCGTAATGGGCTCTTGTAATAAACTTGAAGATGTTGGCTATTAACATAATAATGATGAAGAGCACCCACATCGAAGGGTATGCGAGATTGAATAGATTTAAATCGACGTAGGCGAAACAAAAGAGGTATGCAAGGACAATAAAATGATGAGCCATTCTCTGCCTACCCTATACCTACTAGTGGTTTAGCTTAAGATTAGCACAAACTAAATAATGAATAGGCATCTAAGATAGCGATGTATTGTCAACATGCTATCAGCTCATTGAATACAAGTCTCAAGAATATTGCCTGTGTGGCCAAAAAGGGTTAACAGTGTTTCCACAACGATCACTTTTGGCATGGGTGACAGAAAGGAGAGCCTGCTGCTCATCTTCATGACTTAACTTCTTAGACTTTTTCACGATACTTGCAGGTGGCTTTAGTGACTTACCTGGTAAACTGGAAACAAAACACGAAACGTTCCATTTTTAAAACATAGGTAATATTATAGAGGAATATAAGTATAAAATGAATGAAGCTTGTGATAAATGATGGAATTGTTTAGTATTTTCACTGCAAGTGTAATTTACATTAGTAAGATCACTATTTGTAAGTAATGACTTATTTATTTAGATTTTTTTTCTATTTGTAGTACTTTGTGTGTCAAGGTAAGCACTTCATCTACGTTGCCTCATTCTACAGGCATGTTATTTAGTACCTACTTATAGTTTTAGTATTTGTTTAGGAACACTACAATAGCCATTCATCGCACTGTGGCGTAGGTACCCTGTTAATTATGCATTCATCTAAGTCGGTTGAAGCAAAATGCATAATATCTTCGCCGTGGTAACTTTGACAGTGACATTGAATTAATTGCTAAAGAAAATTAATTTATTAATTTTAGTCACTATACATATTATAAATTAATTAAAGTCGCTTTTCGTGTTTGGCTGTATTTCCGCGTTGTTCTTCTAAACCACGCAACAGATTTTGATGCGGTTTTCACCATCGTTTAGAGAGTTATTTCGGAAGGTTAATTAATATTAAAGTTACCTAAAACTAAGAAATCTCGATGTTTTGTCAAGTCGTAAAAATCGTGCGAAACAGGAGCGGTCGCTAGTAACTGATTAAGCTTTGTTATGAATGATTATTAATGATTTATTAATGCGTTTTTTTAATTTGATAGAGGAAGCTTACGCGGTAGTTCTAAATTTTATTAACTTTGCTTGGGTAGTTTTTGAGTCAGCTTCGAAAATACGTTTTTAATCCAATTTGTGTATCTTTATGTTATAATACTTCCTGTCACTGTTGTTTACATACCAAGTTGTGGTATACGAATTGGTGTGGGGTAGGTATCATAACTAAAAAGTGAAAGAACACTTTAATTTCGAAAGTTGATGGCAAAACACTAAAATACACTAACGATATTTAAGTTATTTTTTAGATTGTAAGTGTTTTTTTTTTTTTTGTAAAAAAGTTTTTTTCTCGATAAGATTATAAGACAGTAGCAAAGTATTCACAGATTGCTCAACCCGTACATACAGTACAACGTTTTTATCAATAGACCATTATTTGCGTGAGACGATGATCAAAACTGATAGTTTTTTTAGATATCAACTAAACATAATTATTCTTGAAATCAGTGTCTTGCATTCAGAATTTTTACTTTTAATATTATGAAATAATAAGTATTCGCTTTATTTCTATGTTAAGAAGTTGACATCTTTACATGTTTGTCTCATTTTATAACTTTTCTATTCTTTCTCAGTGATTGTTCAATCTAAAATCAAAGTTACATCGTGATTTGCATTTTTATATTAATCTTTAGAAATGTTACGATTTTATTGACAGATGGGGCTAGAGGTTAGGATTATGAAATGAAGAGACTTACAACACAACCTAAAAATTATAATTTTGTAGTTGCAGTCTGTCTTGCGAATATCGAATGCAACAAAAAATATAAACACCGTGATACACGCTAATCGATATTATGTCAGCTGCGTCATAAAAATGTACATTATGATTCAAATATTTTATTATTTTCAGTCTCAGGGAAAATTGTCGCGTCTGCGGATCACGAATATTCTGCTGAGACCGGAGGCAGAATAAGTCATTCACTTGTGCTCTTATCAATACAGAACTTTTATTACTTTATTTGTTAAAAATAAAACATGACCTATTTAAACCAGATCAGTTGGTAACGAGTTGGTCTTAAAATAAGGTTTAACCACATACACATCCTGTCGACACACATGACATTCTCTTTATTACCTTGATCATGAATTCAAAAATTATTTATCAAAAATATAAGCCTCTCACGGTATCTATTCATGAAAGAGGCGTGAGTGATTAATAATAACTAACTGTATATCTACTTTTATTGTAAATGCGATTTCAAAGTACATGGTGCAAATCAATCGTTATTTTATTGCGTTCGTTTTATTAATATTAACATAATGTACTTTTTGTTTATGTACTTATTTTCTTTATATAAAATATTTTAATTTAAACTGTTAATGTTCACAACAGGAAAAGCCAATAACACTGAATGCTTTGGAGATGGTCCCATACATAATAATAATAATTTAAAGTTTTGTTGATTGGGTAACTCGAGAGCAATAATGGAAAGATTAATTTTAAAGGCACGAAAACTCGGATGTCAAAGTGGAATACCATCAAGATTGTACCTTATAAAACAATATGCGGAGACATAGACACTAAACGGAGAAAGTAAAACTGTAACGTAGGATGTCTCGCGGCGCTTAACTTATGTAAGGCGTACCAGATACAGTTCAAAAGTAGTAATAGAGAAGACTGTAGGTAATGATTTTAACATTTTGTTTAGTGCAAGGTCTGAGGTTATTTATTTGGGACCTTATGGAAACGGCAGTGTCCTTGTACGGCGATGGTAAGCCGATAACAATGGATGTATAAGCATCGCGAACAATCCTTTCTTTCTCATAGAGACTGCTATACTTTGAGCCTTGTCTTATTACTAGTAAAACAACACACGTTTCAATATATAAAGAAAAGGATAATAAACGCATTATTAAAATCCTTAAAACGGTATTTACTTTGGTGTCTAACCATTAACACTAACAGGTTATAGGAAAGTGGATGCATGAACTGATATTAGTATCCGTCAGAGAAAACAATGGCAATGTTGTATATGAACGAACCGTATCGAAAGTATCGCTCGTTTATTGTACGGACGACTGCATTGAGTCTATACCCCTCACGAATGATAACTCTTAGGAAAATGTGTATGTGCACGTGTGTCTGTATGTGTGTACTGGTATATTAAATCAAATTGATGGATCGAATATACATCATAGATAGTTTGGGTCTCAACAATACATAACCTGATTGATTGATTTTCACAAAATGTGTTTTTCATAAAAGCCATGAAATCCTGGTACATCATAAATAACCACTTACGTATACAATACAAAGTCAATTTGATAACCCTTCATTTCACCTTCGCCAGTCGGACATAATTCGACCGATTAATCGTTTAGTAGGAAAATCAGTCTAGTTTAGCCTTAAAGCAGTAAAAACTAGTAGCATACCTACCTAATTACCTAAAATGTGAGACCGGCAGAGCAACTAAACTTGGATCGTATAGGTACTGTCTGGTGCACGCCTATCTTGTTCCTACCTTTGTAATTATCTTCAAAGTAAATCGTGATTTTAAAATAAAACAATTTGCTGATTCAATTCAGTGTGTTTGAGTATTTTTGTAAGTAGGTACAATATAGTGGTCTAAGTAGATCCTCATAACTTTTGATGATTTGGTAGGTATTGTTAATTTGATTTTTTTATAGTTTGGCAAACCCCGTCTATAAGCTGTGTAATGAGTATGATGAAGTAATATCTTTTATCCCAGTGACTTTTTTTAAATTGTATATTTCCATAACATAATGCGATTTAATTTCTTAATATTAACTTGAAAACTTACTGAATTAAAGATGACGTATTTGTGTGTTTTTTGTCTTCGTATTTCTAATAATACTGTTAAATGCACATCATAGCCAAATCTGGACATACAATTTTGCAGAAAATTCAACGTTGTTTTTCAGTGCCCCCAAATATACGGCATTTGCAGACTGGATTTTTTATCAGTTGGAAGAGTGGTGATTAGCAAAGTGTTAATTGATTAGTTTTAGGAATGCGAAGTGAAACTTTTGATTAAGTATTAAAGTCTCCTTCGCGACAATAAACAACCTAATTTAAGTTCTAATGTACTCGGTCGAGATCGAGACTGTCAGTTAAACTATAGCCCATTAGAAGGAACCTTAAAATTCATCGCCAAAGTTCTCTAACTTTTTTTCCACATCACCAACACCTTCAACGAACTTAAAAGACTCCCTTGAGTTTTCTAGAGCATTCCGAAACAAAATTATATCAGTGCACCTAATACCTAAGATAAACGTCATTGGTTTCACAACAAAAGTGAGAGGAGGAACGCTTCTCCAAGCTATGCGTCGAACACTTGAACTGATCTTGACATTTCATTGAACTGATCTTTCAATTTGCATCGCTCGGTACACACGCAAGGTGTATTAGAGTTACTGGTGTACTTTCTTTTTTATTTTCTGCAATCGGTAATCTATAAAATATTACCTTATTACCACAAAACCGTGTTTAAGAGTTGTTTAGCCCAAACCCCTTTTAAAACACGACATTTATGTATGGAGTTTGACTTAAGATTGATATTAGACACACATGAAACAAGTGTCTAAGTTTTTGTAGTAAGACCCTTTAGTACATAGGAGAAAATTGCTTAATTATTGCTTTTAATGAACAACTAAAGCTTTCTTTTACTTCCTAGCTTCAGTCCTATAATTTATGTTTGGTGGAGTCACATTTCCTCTTCTCTCTTCAGTTTCACATGTTTATATCTTTGGAAACTTCATAATCTATGAGGTATGTGCTTTTATAAAATACTCACATTTAGTTTAGTATGTGAACTATAAAATATCCTAATTATAAATACAAGGTCTTTCCAAATTATGCATTGCATTAAACTTGTCATTAGCTTTCAAGTGATTTAGTGTAGCAAAAATGCGGCAGTAAATCAAAACCTGTACAGCAGGCGTAGCATGAGCACCATTTTGTCGACGGAAGAGTAGACAAAAATGACGTTTCCTGTAGATAGTACGACGGCAGCAAAGAAGAAAGAGTCGAATGCATTTTTTACGAAATTCACTCTTTTACATAATTCGACTCAGAATTCTTTGTTTTATCATAGGATTTATAGGTTGTCAGTGTGATTTTGACAGTAAAGATAGAAAACTTACTTCCGAAATAGTCTACATATAAAAAGACCTAGACAAAGATCGTTAGAAATGAAAAGAAGCCATTTTCTATACAAAATGACAGATTGTAGAAAGATTTCTACGGTGGATGTCAAAAATGAAGAAACGAACTGTCACTTTGTATAGAAAAAGCTATGTCTGTTCTTCGTAGAGATAGAAAGCGCCATGCTACGCCTGCAGGTACCTACACATATTACAAGCAATTGAAATTAAACGATCCAACTCTTTGACTAATTGCATTTGGACACACCTACCTATCACGTATAGGGTAGGGTAATTACCGCATTAACCATTGAATCGCATAATGTGGATGCCACATTATAGCTATTGTCTGTTCATGTACTACCTACTGCATCAGCCATTAGTTATAGAGGTAGAGTAGATCTTCCCCATAGTATTTGTAGAGCCCTTTGTAGAGGAGCTTCTCTGGGGAAGAACTAACTTCTCTATTTATGCCACATATCAGAACGTTGCTGTTTCGGCTTGAAGGGTATGGATAGTTTTAGCTCTGGAATAGCAAAGCATCTGAGGGCCTAGACAAGTGACAATCGCTTCGCAAACGTTTCGTATTTCTACAACGACTTTCAACAGGATTGACATAAGCTTTGCGATAGCTTATGTCAGTCCTATACATTTTTGCCTTTTCCATCATCGTTATCGCTGATAGAATGTCACTTTGTCTAGGGCCTCTACAATAGTTCTCGTATTTCAGATTTCGCTTGGCGGTGCGCTGACAACTTACCGTCAGCAACTATTGTATTAGTTTGATGTGGGAGGTAATGCATGTCGCTATGGTAGAAGCGCCTGATGGTCGTTTAAATTATTGTTTGTTATTAGTATCATATGTATAGCTAAACATAATGTAGCAGGCGTTTGTGTAAACGCTGGAGCTAATTGATTTTTATTTTTTTTCTACTAATGTTAA
The DNA here is from genome assembly GCA_947363905.1 of Lithophane semibrunnea. Taxonomy (NCBI): domain Eukaryota; kingdom Metazoa; phylum Arthropoda; class Insecta; order Lepidoptera; family Noctuidae; genus Lithophane; species Lithophane semibrunnea. The sequence continues at coordinate 9,716,143 of OX376190.1, forward strand.
TTTGACTGTTAATACTATGCAGATGAATGCACCATTTATTAAAAGAACATTTATATTGGTTTAATGTCCGGGATATTGTAAAACAACAGTTTCAGAAAATCGGTATGGGAAATAAAATTATTGGTAAAGAAAATAATATTTTGCGTTTTTTAAAAGAAATATTTTAATTTAAAGTTTTTATTAAAACAAAAGGTCAATAATATTAACTTAAAATTATTTCTTACAAAATAAGCATCAGTAATACAATTAACTAATCGTTGACTTAGAAAACGTTATATCACACTTTTTATTATAAGTATTTTATACAACTCATAAACAGTTTACCCGTACCGGTAGGATAGAAATTCGTTCATAACCATGACATGTATCCCAGTTTCTTGAATATTTATGCCGTTTTAGTTTTATCTGCTTCTTTTGGAGGTTTATTTTTTTCTATTTCAGTTTCTGTTACTTTGGCACCATTTTCAGATTCCTTGGCGGGCTTTTCACTATCTGTAGGTTTTTCTTTCGAAGACAGATCGGCCTTTTTCGGTAAGCTGACAGGTGGTTTTTCGTTAAACTTGTCACTTATTATAGGACTAGAAGGCGGGGTTGGTAGTGACTGAGCTAAAGAGATGGCCTCGTTTGCGGCTTTCTCTGCTGTTTCAGCGGCGTTTCCAACTACTTGAGCCGCCTGAAGCGCTTCTTTAGCAGCGTTTTTAGCTATCTGTGCATGTGCTATTGTTTCATTATCAAGCATGTGATCTCCAATTACACGCTGGTCTTTGATAGATTGTATGACCTTTTCAACAGTTTTCAGAGCTTCCATAGCGGACTGCACCGCTCCACTAGCAGATTTTTTTGCATCTTGTGCGACGTTTACAGCCTTTTTTGATATGTTTTCTGCTTCTTTTGCAGGTTTCTCACCTTCCTTGCTAGGCTTATCACCTTCTTTGGCAGAAGCCTTCTTTCCTCCCTCAGCAGAGGGCTTCTCATCTTCCTTAGCTGCGGGTTTAACTTCTTCCTTAGCAGCAGTTTTGTCTCCTTCTTTAGCAACGGGCTTCCCATTTTCCTTAGCAGCTGTTTTCTCTCCTTCCTTAGCAGCGGACTTCTCTCCCTCTTTAAGTGGCAGTTTCCCACCTTCGTTCAAAGATTTCTCTTCTAGTATGGCAGGTTCATTGCCTTCCTTCAACACGGGCTTCCCATCTACTTTCAAAGGTTTTTCACCTTCTTTGGCGAGTTTCTCACTTTCCTTAGACCCGGGCTTCTCACCTCCTTTCAAAGGTTCCTCACCTTCTTTAGCGGGCTTCTCACCTTCTTTCACCGATTTCTCACCCTTTATGCCAAGGTTCTTATCTTCTTTAGACGTGTGCTTTTCAGCTTCTTTCAAAGGTTTTTCTCTTTCATTGGCGGGCGTTTCACTTTCCTTAGCCGCGAGCTTTTCACCCTCTTTTAAAGGTTTTTCACCCTCTTTGGCTGGCTTTTCTCCATTTTTATTCACGGGCGTCTCACTTTCCTTAGCCGCGGGCTTCTCGCCTTTTTTGATAGGTTTCTCTCCCTCTTTGGAGGGCTTCTTATCTTCTTTCAAAGATTTCTCATCCACTTTGGTGGGTTCTATACCTTCCTTAGTCGCGGGCTTCTCACTTTCCTTGACGAGTTTCTCACCTTCCTTAGATGAAGATTTCTCACCTTCTTTTACAGGTTTCTCACCCTCTTTGGTGGGCTCGTTATTTTCCATAGACGCGGATTTCTCATCTTCTTTCAAAGTTTTCTCACCTTCTTTGACGGGTTTCTCACCATCTTTAGACGAAGGCTTCACACCTTCTATCAAAGGTTTCTCACCCTCTTTAGCAGACTCGTTACCTTCGTTAGATGCAGACTTCTCATCTTCTTTTATAGTTTTCTCACCTGTTTTGGCGGGCTTCTCACCTTCCTTAGACACGGGCTTCTCCCCTTCTTTCACAAGCTTCTCACCCTCTTTGGTGGGCTTCTCACTTTCTTTCAAAGGTTCTTTCTCACCCTCTTTGGCGGGCTCTTTACCTTCCTTAGTCGCGGGCTTCTCACTTTCTTTGGTGGGCTTGTTACCTTCCTTAGACAAAGATTTCTCATCTTTTTTCACAGGTTTTTCTCCCTCTTTGGTGGGCTCATTATTTGCCTTAGACTCGGGCTTCTCCCCTTCTTTCACAAGTATCTCACCCTCTTTGGTGGGGTTCTCACTTTCTTTCAAAGGTTTCTCACCCTTTTTGGTGGGCTCTTTACCTTCCTTAGTCGCGGGCTTCTCACTTTCTTTGGCGGGCTTTTCACTTTCTTTAGATGCGGGCTTCTCCCCTTCTTTCACAAGTGTCTCACCCTCTTTGGTGGGCTTCTCACTTTTTTTCAAAGGTTTCTCTCCCTCTTTGGAGGGCTTCTCACTTTCTTTCAAAGGTTTCTCACCCTCTTTGGCAGGTTCTTCACCTTCCTTAGATGCTTGCTTCTCACCTTCTTTCATAGGTCTCTCACCTTCTTTGATGGACTTCTCATTTTCTTTAGACGCGAGCTTCTCACCTTCTTTCACAGGTTTCTCACCTTCTTTGGTGGGCTTTTCACCTTCCTTAGACACAGACTGCTCACCTTCTTTCAAAGGGTTCTCACCTTCTTTGGCAGGCTTCTTAACTTCGTTCAAAGGTTTCTCACCGTCTTTGGTGGGCTTCTCACCTTCTTTCAAAGGTTTTTCACCTGCTTTGGCGAGCTCTTTATCTTCCCAAGACGCGGGCTTCTCACCTTCTTTCACCGGTTTCTCACCCTCTTTTAAAGGTTTTTTATCCTCTTTTGCTGGCTTTTCTCCATTTTTATTCACGGGCATCTCTTTTTCCGTAGCTACGGGCTTCTCACCTTTCTTAGGCGCAGGCTGTTCCTCTTCTTTCAAAGGTTTCTCGCCTTCATTTGTGGGCTTCTCACCTGCCTCAGCCGTGGTCTTCTCATTTTCTTTAACCACGGTATTCTCACCTTCTTTCAAAGATTGTTCACCTTCCTTGGCGGAGTTTTTAGCTTTTAGCGCCGCTGGTGACCCTTTTTTTGGAATCTTTTTAGCAAATTCTCCATTGAGTGGAGATATATCTTCAAGTGATTCAGATCCAGAGATTTCTGATGATTGCGTATCTTCGTTAGCACCACTAGTATTGTCTTCTTCACTGGCCTTCAATTTTCGTGAAGCTTTCTGCTTGTGGATGGCGCCTGGAGTACTTGATGGTTGTGGTCCAAGGTTAATATGATTACCAACTGGCCGGAAACCATTTTCGTCTGCAATATACCTGTAACATTGGTGAAATAAAATCTTTATTTACATAAAATCCATTTAATTTGAATTATTTTGTATTCAGAGTTGTAACGAAGTGAGAATACTTTTATTACTAATTGCAACGAAAGGTTAATAATAAGGAAAAAGGTTTTTAATTCTATTTATTTTATTATTATCAAGCAATTATTATCGGCTCTTCTGTAGCAAAAACACCGAATATAAAATTACAAAACTGAAAAGTCAACAGGATGCAGCTAGAATGTATATTTTCATCATTTTTATGTATGGCGCAGCTTAGGCTTCTGATTGATAAAACTTTGTGGTTATTTTAAGTGTTCTCCGTGAGCATTGGTAACCTTTTATCACTATACAGCCTGTTTCAATTTTGAAATTGAACGTCGAATCGAATTTATTTGTTCATAAGACATAAAACTACCTTGCAAATTACGACTAAATTAGTCGTTAGTATAACTAAAGACTAATTTTAGCATCACAGGGTTATATTATTAAGAGTACTATTATTACTTTCAGCTTCGGTATGAACACGATTATGCACTCGATACTGGCAAGAGATTTTTATGCTTCTGTAATTGTAGTTATTAATTTCTAATCCAGATCAAAGATTCCACTGATGCACTTATAAATTCTAATCACATTGAAAACTGTTTCATCTACCATTGAAGTGCCTACCGTGGCAACGACCAGAAAAACAATAATCAGTCCTTACTTCACACTGATGAGGGTGCCGTCGGGTGCCGTGTAGGAGTAGGAACCCTGCTGCACGTGTATTTCACCGCTGTCGTCATCTTCACCACCCTCATTGCTGCAGTCACTGTGCTTGTGCGCTGTTTTTCCATCTATCACTTTGTCAAAGGATGTCTCCTCGCGCTTGATACCGTTCCCGGTTTCGTAGCTGTAATCACATGTCAAAGTTTAATTAGTAGTTATGTAAATGTAATGAATTTTGTTTTCATTGATTACGGATACTGTTAAATAATAATATATAGTTTTCTCGGTTGGTTCAGTGAGAACTATAAGGTATCATTAAGATTTTAGTAATATCATTAACAATAGAACATAATATTAACTTCTTTAAATTGATCAAATCAAATTTATTTTTGCAGAAAACACACTCAAAAATTCAATGAACTGAATGAACTCAATTTACATTTAAGAAATGAATATTTCAGTCCGATTAATGTGCATGTGTGAATGTGAGAAATATGATAATAAATTGTCTTATTACCTAAATTTATATTTTCCGTCAGACTCCAACTCCTCGGACTGTGAAACAATCGGTATCACTGTAGGCTGTTGCCTTTCTGGTGGCACCTCATCGGTGGGGGGTGCGGAAAGCACGTACACCGCTGCCCAGCACAAAAAAACTAATTTTAATAACATCTCTATTCTAACCACTCCTGATTTACATTTATGAGTGATGCTCCAGACTTGTTGTCCACTTATATGTAAGATTCATTTATTTACTCAATCCTCCCCCCGCATTCCGGAGGATCGAGCCTCACCGGACGCTAAATACTTCAACCTTAACGCTTGACTGATGTGTTCTTCGGAAAATTGCACAATAACCTAGGTGTCAACAATAAGACATGATTGGTGTAGATTGAGCGCGATTAAACCATTTACCACTCTAAACAAGGTCTGAACAATCCTCCTGAAATATTTTGTTGCTCTAATTTTCAGTAGAGCATGGTTTAAGCACAAAAAACAAAACAATACAAAACGTGGTAGGAAATTTGATTTTTTTTTACAATTTACTACAATGTTTGTTATTCCTACAAACACAGTGATAATTAAATCGCGACAAGGCTTTTGCAACAACAAAATAATATTTTAATTAATGAACTTCCTAATCAATGTTGAGGAACTGTGTACGTATTTACATAATATTACGACATGCATGATGACGTTCGTATCTGTTTGCGTACGTAGAGTTTATTGTTGTGCGTATATTTTATAAAACAAGAAAAATAAATGATTCTTGTCAAACCAGTGAATAGATTACGAATACAACCCATTATGAGTTAAGCTTTGAGTCATCTTCATTTGCTGTTTTAATCGCGTGAGTGGCGGATCACATTACTTGATAAATTATATTAGAGAAAATGTTAATATCGTTATCAATATTACCTATTTCCTTATTATTACTTCACGGTGTAACTAGTGAAGATTATAGTAACAATAAAAGAGTGCCTCGAAGAAATACTCAAGTTATAAGGACATATTACGATGTTAATCACCCACCAATAATAGAAACAAACGATAAAATTCCAGTTGCTGTCGTATACGACGATGAAGAAGTGATTAAAGTGAGAAATAAAAATGGGAGGAAAACAGATATTATCATTGAGGATGAGAAAAAATACTTGAAAGATGCAACTAGTGGTGGTGAAGCAATAAATCTTGAGGCTCCGCCGGTGAATCATCCACCTTCCCGCGGTCTATACCCATTTGACGGAGTGGATGATTACGAAGAAGAATTGAATTTAAAACCAAGGTCCCGATCTATTAAAATACCAGTGAATGAAGCACATGAAAAACCTTCCACTGAATCTGGTACTAGAACAGGAAACAGGTCACGAAAAAGGGTACAAAAAGTAAGAAAACTGAAAGTGGATAAAAGCCAACTCAATGAATATGTTAGCGAATCAGAAATGACTGAAAACAAAGTAGCACAAAAAGAAGCACCAACAACAACTGATAAAACCCGTAGTGATGAGCCGTCGGTACCTAGTCAAACTTTCAAACGAAGGAAGGGATTGCGTGATCCAGTGGTTCCTATAATCGAGTCAGAAAGTTATGTTTTCTCGCATTCAGGAGATTTTCATTACAGGTAATATATTTGTGAATAAGATTATTATTTCATCCGGAAGTATAATGATATTATACTGACCACGAAATTATATTTTTGCAGTTTTGAAGGCGGTGACGGTACAAAAGCATACGAGAGAGGTGTACAGAAAAGTTCCAATGGTGGTTCTGGCAGCGCTGTAGAAGGAAACTTTTCATACAAAGTAAGTACTCTTGAAAAAATATCATATTGAATCATTGTTGCTATTAAGAGTGTCCGTCTATTTCACGTCTATGGCATCTTTCAATCGTGTGCAAAAACTTTTTCGACATAATCCAAACTCATGGATTATTATAGCTCTATAATTGGGTTAGTCAAAAATACAGCAACTTGGACCAGTGGTGGCCCAGTGGAAACGGCTGCGAATTATAGGTCGTAGGTTCGAATCCCGACAGGCACTTTACTTTGTATAAATTATTTCATCACTACTGCTCTCACAACATTGAAGGAAAACATCGTAAAGAAACCGGCATGTCCTAGAACCATAAATTCGAAGAAATGTGCCATCTACCAAACCGCACTGACCCCGCGTGGTGGATTACGGCCTACTCCCTCTCATCGAGAGGCCTGTAGCCCAGCAGTGGGAACATTATAGGCTAATTATGCAAACATAACAGCAATCTTTTTATGTTTCTATGTTAAATAATGTTATTCGTGTTGTGCCGTTTTCATTAACTATAAAATAAATAAATAACAGCATTGTAGATGAGGCTTAACAATAGATTCAAAGTGATCTTTCTTTTTGAAAGAATTAGGTTGAATTCTTCATGATTTCTTAGAGTGACTGATAATCCCCCATTAACAGTATCATACTTTTATTTTTATTTTAGAAATTATTGCAATGCTTGTACTATTTTCAGGACAAAGAAGGCAATGACGTCAGTCTGTCTTACACAGCTGACGAGAATGGGTACAGACCAGTGGGCGCACACTTGCCCACACCCCCGCCCATTCCTCCGGCAATACAGCGTGCTCTAGCTTATCTCGCCACGAAGACCACACCAGAGCCGATTACTGAGAGAATAAAAACACATTAGACATTTTAATGAAATATAAAAGCAGTATTTGACAACTTGGAACACGGACTTCATTCGCTGGTAAGATCGACAGTTTATCTGATGGTCTATGTGTTAAACATAAGTGATTATGATAATTAAACGAGGTAGGCAATGTGTCACAAAATATCCAATATGCATCATACAATGAACACATGTTCACGTGCTTTCAGAAAAATTTCAGGGTGTAAATCTTTAAGACATGTCTTTAAGTGTTTTTGAATATTGTAATCATGTTTCGTGTCCACGATTTGTACAATTATATGAGATTCCAATGTTTACCGTTTTTGTTTTCATCTGACAAAGAATCCATATTTTGGAATGTTTCAATCAATGATGTCACAGAAGAAACCAGAATATCAGAACAATTGGAAAACTGCCTAGTAGACTTAATGATTATGATGGTAGATATAAACGATTAGCAATTTTATAACAATATTGGTCTGAATATAACTCGAAACTACAACTTTATTATTCTTACCGAAAGTCACTTGTTCACATTTGCTAGCTAAAAGTAATTATGTTGTTATAATTTCCGTAAACAAAATCCAGTACACTGTTTAAATTAAAAACAAAAATATTATTGCATACTGCTTATAATGCATAACAATACAATTAAAATTAATACATCAGTTGATCAATAAGTACAACTACGTACGTAGGTACCTACCAATCGTTTGTGATAGATACAAATAATTGGAATGACGTTTCATCATCGTCGATATGTTCACATTCATAGCCTATCCAGTAAAAGCCTTATAACAGTACGCGATATTCAAAGACCCTTTTCCTAAATTGGTATGGTGTCATAAAAGAAAGGGTAGGTAAGGTTCCTATTTCCCCGTACGCAAAATACGCGCACTGACGTGGAGTTGCGGATATCAGCCCGTATTAACTATTACCTAAGGTTCCAATAAAATAAAAAAAGCACATAACTGGCCCTAAATATCGCGTAGTATATAATAGGGGTTTAGTAAATCGTGTTTGATCTATAGATAGAACACATTGTTCTATGTTCTCATCGTTGACCTTGGGATAGACGCTCACTTTTGCAAACAGGTTAGAGGAATGCCGTACACCGAGTATTGTTAGCACCACTCTTGCTTTCTATTGAAACGAATATTTTCACTGACATTTCCTTATGTAATCGTTTCGCTGTAGGTTAAGCACGAGTTGTTGTTGTTTATTTGATAGTAAGACGTGTCTTTATAAGAGAATTTTAGTTTACGTACTTATAGAATTATTTGTAATGTCTTTCAATTCAGATGCACGGATATCAAATCTGCCTAGCCTTTTCCCAACTATATTGGTGTCGGCTTCCAGTCTTACCGGATGCTGCTAAATACCAGTATTTTTACATGGAGTGACTGCCTATCTGACCTCCAACACCCAGTAACTGGGTAATACGATACCCCTTGGTAAGACTGGTTGTCAGACTTTCGGGCTTCTGACGACCCTTTACGACTGTTAATGATCCACGAATGGCAGCCGGGACCAACTGCTTAACGTGCTTTCCGAGTCACGGTAGAGTCTCGGTATGTAAAGATGGTCACCCATACACGGACCAACCTAGGCAAGCGTAGCTTAACCTGATGGATCAACCCTTGCGGCTGCTATTACTTAGCCACAGGCTCCTCGAGATGCACGGATATCTTATGGTCAATAATTTCATAAGCAGTGTACATTTAGGTAAGATTTTTAAGTAGACAATATTGGAACTGAACAGTGTCCTCAAGCCTTTTGGGGCGCTAATTGTATAAAAAATTTACTTGCATGTCTTACTTCGAAGAATAGGCCAATGGAATTGGGTTTCTTTCATACTAAAAACATCCGGCATTTACACGTTCCAAGTACTGGAGCCATTGATACCGTTTATAGGGAATGACATCAACATTTAACACTTCGGTATCTGTAAGTTTCATGCTAATGAAAAATCACTGTATTTGGCCATTGTCTCATCTCTATAAAAGTATATAAAACCTTGATATTATTATACCATATAGATGTCAAAAACGGTAGAAGGATATATAGTTGTATACTTATCGCATTCCTCCGTTGTAAAGGCAAAATTTAAGTTTTAGACTTACTTTTTTAATGAAAATTAAGTTTAGACTTTCATCGGCCTCGATTTAAACAATTTCTATGGCAACTACTTGGTTGTTAATGGTATTGTATGTTCTAATTAAAGTAAACTTAGCCCGTTGCGTAAAAACCAAGGACGGACGAAGACTACATAAAAAAACCACATTACATTTTGCAATGCATCTTTGGCACTGATTTTGCTTTTATTTAATAATATACAAACATTTTACGTAAATTCAATCATTGTCTATCACAGTTCAGTCATTGTACGTTCTTTTTTATATGTTTTTTTATTGCTTACTATATTATATTGTTTTAATGTAAGTGCAGTTTTGTAAACAGAATTTAAATATGCTTATTAAGTTCCAGTTATTTAAAAGAAGTTTTTTTATAAAAAGTTTGCTTATCTAAAAAAGACTGGTTATGCATATAACGCACAACGAGATCTTTTTAATTATAAAACAAATGAGATTAGTCACAAAGTAACAAAAAAAGATTTACCTACTAATAACGATTTTTTTTTTCTAAAACATTTGCATTTAATTCTGTTTCCAAAACTGTACGAGTATTCGTGGGGTAACAGGTACGTAGGATGCTCAGGTCGTCAGGGCAATGGGCAGTCAGTTGGTAGAAAGTTTAATTTTTGCCCGGCGGTGGTGGGGGGAGGGTCGCAAGGTAATCGAGCGCCTTCTGGATTTCTGGCGGGATTGGTGGAGGAGTTGGCAGATGGGCGCCCTGAAACAGAAACAACGAAGGTTTTTACAAAAGGTCACGTGAATTTTGCAAGGTCCTATTACCGAGCTGGGTGCTGACCAAAACTCTCCATCATGATATTATTATGCTTAAGAAATTACGGTAGTATAAAAGATTCATGAAATTATTAAACCGATAGTTATTGTGAACCATATTGATTATTCTTTAATTGCAGATAAAACCACAGAAGGCAAATAAAAAATAAATAAGTGTGTGTATTGATTATGGTCGTCAACGATTTTAATAATATGGTAATCTAATGAAATATCTCGAAAACAGAAGATATGTGACAGTTAAATTTATGTACTCAAAGAAGAAAAATAAAGTAAAAATATTCAATTTTCAAGAAACATTCGATTTAAATAATTACGTAACCATGCGTGTTTTAATAGTCTATTTTTACTAGAATGACCAAACCACATACAAAAAAATCTCTATGCTAAAGGTTAAGAGTATTCCTCAACAGTCTAAAACATAATGTAATAACCTTGATTTTTTTATTATTATTTTGTTTCATTTGCTACGCAATAAAAAGATTCGTTGCGACAAACTAAATCCAGAAATCTATTATGATTGTTTACTCTTGCAATTAATAGAATATACTTCGTTCCTTCGGTACTGTGTCATGTATGAATTATGGTGATATAAAATATTGTATTTACAAGACAGATGTAAGTGAAAACGCCTGGAGGGGACGCCCGAGAAGGACATAGGTAATAGTGACCTTCTTGTTGATGTCTCTTCAGAAAGGTCAGGTGCTTAGTATTCGCGCGTGCGTGTATGACCAGCATGCTTGTATGATGCGAAAGGAGTATGTTAGGTTCGTAACAGGTGTGGTTCTGTAGTTTCTACCTACCCCCATGAAAAGAACGCGTGAGTTTATATATGTATAAAATATATTTGTGCTGGATTCATTTAAGCGCATCTTAAATATTCTTGAATTTATTAGGTTTATTAGCTAGACAAATTCAAAGTTGTTGTAAACCATATGAATTGTAACAAATAGGAACCAAAAACAAGTCGATATAGGTACTTGGAAATCCCAAAAGGGGAGGCCAAACAGTGGCTACAAATTATATGAATGACGCAGAAACGGATCTCATTGATTGACAAAAATTGCCCATCTTGACATCCGAATTAATTTCTTTGGTAAAGGAGTAGCTACCTCCCTCCAATAGATAAATAAAACCTAAATTAGTATTGTAATGAAATCTTACCTCTGGTTTGAAACCGCCCTCGTCATCAGCAACGTAGTTGAGGTTGATGACAGTGCCATCTGGTGCGGTGTAGCTGAAAGCCCCCTGCGCGACGATGACGTCACTGGCATCGGGACCAGCGGCCTTCTTCAACGTGCCAGCTTCTTCAGCTTTGATGCCGTTCTCAGCCTCGTAGCTGGAGAGGAAATTGTATTTGATCTTTATATTTCTGACTCTTGATACAGGAACTCCTAGTACAAAGGCCAGGGCTACATAGATGTCTGTGTCTAGAAGTGTAAAGAAATTATTATAGTACTATTCTGTGATTACCGTCCTGTTATTTTTAAGGGTAGGTATGTATTGAAAGGGTGCATTACAGTGTGGCGCTTGAGTGACGAAGAAGTAGCCACCCATATATTTAAATCCAAGTAAAAACGATCAACCTGATCTTGGTGGGTATAAAGAATTCCTCCAAAATACCTACGATTCATTTATTAATTCAGTTGCCAAATATTGAAACTTCTAGACAAATCCCTCTAGGACCATTAATAGAAGAGGGCACTGTGGTGCAGGCTCTAATTCTGCCCAACAATATAAATTCGTGCAATCAGTTAAACGCCGTAGTAGAAACAATAATATTTGGTACAAATCATGATAAGCAGTGAATGATCAAGTTATAACTTATTACGTAGGTAGGTACTATTTGTTTCGTGGTTTGAAGCAAATTCTATTTACGTAGATCTATAAGAGGTTCAATGTAGAAGATTATCTTAAAAATATGTAGAAGATAGTCCTATATTTTCTCGTAAGGGTATTATTGTCTTCAAGAAGGTACTACCTATTTGCAAACAATTTTCATTGACAGCAAACAACAGTAGGTCGCCATTGATGTGTCCTTTCTCAAGCGCGTTATTAAAATTAGGTGAGAATCGAATGGTAAGAATTTTTATTGTTCGATCAAGGTTTTTACATTTCGCGATACCTATCAAAGTACGGTTTGATTTTGACTTTAGAGAAACAAGGGCTATGCCGCAATAAAAGATCGTTTGTGAAATTCAAAGAATAGGTGATCAACCAAGGAACTAATATTTCAGGAAGGCAATGCCCTCACCGTCTTTTAGGAAAATCCAGTGAATTTATTAGATGTCTTTTCATTATTACAATAGTCATTTAATTTTGTACTTGACCTTTATAGCTGACCCTCCGGCGGACCTCAGACCCGGCGGCCATATCAATGATAGTGAAGTCGCTAATGTAACATAACACTTTGAGCATCGTTATGCAATGCTGAAGCCGTATTACCCGCGGGCAAGAGTACACGTAATAATAGTAAGTTGGAATCATGAATTTACACTTTATTCCGATCAATGACACATAGTTAAGTAAATTGTTAAGTCTGCCATCTGAAATGCCTGCAGAATTCAAACTTCCGTCAATATAACATAACATAACATGTATTCCCGCCTGTATTCCCCAAAGGGTTGGCTATACTTTTACACCACATTTCAGCAGTTGTTTAAGTCCTATGTAATGCCATGCGAACCTATTGCCATCAACCGGGTACAAATCCAGCATCAGGGCTGTTCCGTCAACATCTTTCTAAAATTATAGAATAGGTAAGTAGGTACACCATTTTCAGAGTACTCGTATAAAAAGAGTTTATTGTTGTACATTGCTGCTACCTAATAAAACGCTACGAAGTTTGACATACACCTACAAGTTCGTGCTATAGGTACCTAAATAGATTAACACATACAATAAAGGATTATGTATGTATGTCTGCATGTCGTTGTAGCCAGTACCAAATATTTGCTTTCTAATAGAAATAGTCAATATTTAGGTATTTGATGTTTAAATTTTTCTTATTATAATCTATTAACACCGAACTTCCGTGCTAAGTCCAGAATGTGTCAAATTTGATTCCCAGGGCAATAAAACTGACAAGGTATTTGAATGAAGGAAGTATTCCAGACTATTTACAAGCTTCAAAACTTGTGATGTATTTCAAACAAGTCCAAAAGCCAACGCCTTAATTAAGAAAACATACGACATATTTTGCTTGTTTACCAATTATATTGTTACCGAAGGATCACGATAAAATACGTATTTATAATAATATGATACAATAGGTTATTTCTACGGGTCCGCCGTATGTTCCAGAACAAACAGGAGTAACCAAAGTTTATTTCTCTAATATCATACCTGTATCTATAAGATCCATCCGGTTGTTGATCGAACTCTTGTGAGAGGATTGCTACCACTTTTTCTGCAGGCCCCTGCGGCGCCGATAACGATACTGCCACCACTCCCAACAGAATTAATACCCTCTGGAAATAACAGAAAGAAAGATATTAAACAAAAAGTCGGTTCAAGTGGTTAATTTAAAATAAAACTAGTTTGTAAGTCTTTGGCTCAGACCAAGTATAAAACGAAGACAGAGCGCTGCGAACAATACAGTCAAGCATGCCAAAACTACTCCTCCGCTCTGTGCATACACGCTGACACGCTCACATTTACAACCATTTTAAATCAAGCTACACCTCACTAAGTGCACACATGTTTACGAAACCAGCCTCATGTCACTGTCTTTTGTTAAAGAATATGAACACCTCTGATACACAAAGTTTTGTCATCTCTGTTCACTTTTCTCGACTCTCTAGGAAAACACATCAACTTTTTGTCATTAATAACATTCGTCGGTAAACTGCAGGCGCTATGTGGCGGCCACCGCTCTTCTAGAAACGTAGCTTTACAGGGCGAACATACTACGTTGACAATTTGACTAAAATAGCGTTCTTATACATGTCAAGATTGACTACTTAGCTACTTGTAAAAATAGCGTCATGATTTCAGAGAAAAAGAAAAGGAAAAAAAAAATCGTGTAGTTCCTATACCAGTGGATTCTTTGATAAGGTCTCATTAATACCCTACAGTTATGGGATATCAAACGTTGTATATGTAAAGCTTATCTAGCTTTGAGAAATACTGTTAACTGTATAATTATGGGGATATTTTGTACATATTCTCAGAATTTTACATTCTATTTCAATTTAAATTTACTAAAACTCTTAAAACATGATAACCGATATTCGTGTTTTAATAATCTTGTATTCTATTCCTAGGGTTTCATAAATACAGAAACAGATATTAAACGCCTGCTATCACTAGCAAAGCAAGCAGTGTAACATTTGAGTCACACTATTATAAGTTGATCAGGCATTGACAAAACAGAAAATTCGCATATAAACATTAGGCTTTTGCTTGTTAAAATCAATGAGGCACTAACTAAGAAACGCCACAAGGTTATGGCAGACACATCGTGACCTACAATTACAAGGACATACTAACTTAAGACCTTTAGTTTATAGTCTCAAATCTATGCTCATGTCGTTGAAAGATTTATAGTCCATTTGTTACCAATATCAATTTCAACATCACAATCGCCCAATTAATTACTATAAAATCTAATTAAATTTAATAATTTATTGCGGATGAGTATTGATGTATACTGAGATTTATAAGCAGTTTAAGTGGTCAATCTGGATTTATATTTTGTGACGGCATAATGCAGTCCTCAGCAATACATAAAAGCATGTAGTAGGTACTACCAACATGTTTGTAACTTTTTAATTAATTCTGGAAACTTTCAATTCAAATAAGTACAAATTACACCCTCTACTTTTTCTCTGTGCCTTATAATGCCTGCTCTATGAGTTTTACCTAATACCCATGTAAGTACGCATAAAACTAAAGTACATACGTAAATAATGTATGCACTAAGTTAAACAAAATGACATCATATTGTCAGTGACCCATTGGTGACTTATTTTAGGTCAGGCACGCATCTGTAGATAAATAAACTTGTTATATTCACCCGCTAATAGTATCCACAACACAAGACAAATACAATTAGCCGACAGCCTAGCGGCCGTTTGTGACATGCGGCCTTGACGTGACAATCACGCGAGTGAGCCACGCAGGGTTAGGGAACATTTTGAGACAATATATAGATAATTATAACATGTTAACATTCTTATTTATTGAAAACTAGCTTGTGCCCGTGGCTTCGCCGTGTGGATGTCGGAAAATACGTATATATAACGGGAACGTACTACCGGGATTAAAAGTACTCTACGTATATATGTTAATCCAAGTTATACCTAATCTGTGTGCCAAATTTCATCCAAATTCGTTCAGCCGTTTTTGGGTCAATCCCGAGCATACATCTAGATGAACGGACAAAATCTTCGTTACTATTTTATTGTAGGTACATAATTATGTGTGTATAGATTTAATACTTTTTATAACGGATAAACTCAAAGCATTTATTTCCATTTACAGGCACTTTTAAAATGTCAAGGAATCAGTCAGTCAGAAAAAAGAAACTAGTTGCCCAGTCCAGAGCGTAGATTCCTATGCAGAAAATCGGGCATGAAACTTTTTTGAATAAAAATATTGATTGAGAGGTTAATATTATGACAGGGGACATATGGAAAGCTAAAGGAGAAATGTACCTGGGAGTAAACAAGATCCATATATGGGCAACATTTATGACGTGAACTCAATTTTTTTAGACAGATGCGGAAACCGCAATACTTCTAATATTATGCGATGTTTCATCAAAAATATTAATTAGATAAATATGATAATGGGAATCATTTCAAGTTTGAAACAACTAAGATGATTAATTTTGTAAGAGATGTCGGTGTTTAACATCCTTTTCAACATAATTAGACTGGTTTTAGATAAGAATTTATTAATGAATATTTTAAGTGTTTGTTATGATCAAACTGTAACAGATGCGAATCAGATTAATATTATACAACGTTTTATTAACTGCTGGTGGTATGACAAGATATCTTAACATTTGTTAAATAATTTAAATACCCATTTTACATGCTGGATCACGTCAAAGAAAACAGGCATTATGATTATGGTCAATTTCATAGTGGCTAAGGGGTTAATACTAGACAAAATAAGCTTGAAGCATTAAAAGCTAATTATTGGTAGAGTGGTTTAATACTGTCCGTACGTTTTCTTGAAAACTCAAATCTTCTAAATGAATTAAGTAATAAAAACTTAAACCCAACTACGACTGAAAAGGTATAAACAAGATACCAGAGACAGAAAAATTAAAAATCCGGAGTCACACATAATCTGTTCGATTTATGCCCTAACACGTGTGATTCCGGATTTTTAATTTGTCTGTCTGTGGTGTCTTGTTTAAACCTTTTCAGTCGTAGTTGGGTTTTAGTTTTTATTACTTATTTTTTTTTTAAATTATTTTTGGGTTTTAATATATACAGGCTGTAAACATTCTTGTCATTCAAACCATGGGTAGTAGACTTAAATATAAAAAAATCAAGTAATAAAAACTAAAACCCAACTACGACTTAAAAGGTTTAAATTGTGATAAGTGGTTTGGAAGATAGGAGGGAACAGATGAACATACATACATACATACCGGTCAAAATCATAACCCTCCTTTTTTCTTCGCCGTAGTCAGGTAAAAAATAAATGACCGAACACAACAAACATAAAACGTTATTTTCATTAAAAGATTTTAAAAAGTTTCTATCCGACACCGTGCTCTCTACCGCAAGTTCGTTGCCCTAGCGCATAGGGCAACGAACTTGCGTCTCTTGTAGTAAAATGTAGATTAAAAAAAAAGAAAAAAAAAATGTTATTTTCCATTGATATTACGTTCTATAATTGAAACCAAACCACTGGTTGCAAGAATAACGGTGTTCATCCAAATATCCTGTATATTTTTGAAATGTGCTCATTAAGCCCTTTCATTTGATACCCAACATAGTATGATTAAACAATATTTTTTTTTTAGTTCCTGACTTTATTTCCTCTAAAGGGCGCCATTTTTACGACGTCACATAGCCTATAACCAGCGGACGATCATGACGCTTCTAACGATACCTTATTTGTCAAATTGTGATGAGTGGTTTAGAAGATACAAGGGAACAGATGAACATACATACATACCGGTCAAAATCATAACCCACCTTTTTCTTCGCCGTAGTCGGGTAAAAATGAATAAAGACTCTCTCACACAGAAACATCTTATTCTGTGAATTATTAACATAAGTTTATAATAATATTCAAGTACAGAGGCATCTATAAGAAGATTATTGGTTACACAACTAAATAACCATGTATTACCAGTCACATTGATACTTTGAACTGTGGTCTAATCGGTGTCAATGTACCTAGGTACATTCATCTTTATGACCACTTGACAGTTAACATTAAACTTAAAGCAATCGATAAATTAACAAAATATTGAAGGCTTAAGCAAGTTCTGAGGCTATATGAACAAGGTGCACAAACTATTGTACTAAATGTACGTCGCAAAGTATTCTATTCAATTGTATCTTCATCATGTTATAAAGTACCTAGATGGAATTCAGTTCTACTTTACTTAGTCACTTTTGGCCAAAACCAAAGCTTTCAGTGATAATTGTATCTTTGTCATGTTATGAAGTACCTAGATGGAATTCGGTTGTACTTTCCTTCAGTCACTTTTGGCCAAAACCAAACCTTACGGAGATAATTGTATATTCATCATGCTATGAAGTACCTAGATAGAATTCAGTTCTATTTTACTAGTCACTTTTGGTCAAAACCAAAGCTTTCAGAGATAATTGTATTATTGTCATGTTATAAAGTTCCTAGATAGAATTCAGTTCTGCTTTACTTTCAGTCACTTTTGGTCAAAACCAAAGCTTTCAGAGATAATTGTATCATTGTCATGTTATAAAGTTCCTAGATAGAATTCAGTTCTGCTTTACTTTCAGTCACTTCTGGTCAAAACCAAAGCTTTCAGAGATAATTGTATCTTCATCATGCTATGAAGTACCTAGATAGAATTCAGTTCTACTTTACTTTTAGTCACTTTTGGTCAAAACCAAAGCTTTCAGAGATAATTGTATCATTGTCATGTTATGAAGTACCTAGATAGAAATCAGTTCTACTTTACTGTCAGTCACTTTTGGCGAAAACCAAAACTTTCAGAGATATTTATACCTAGGCGCTCGCTACAATGAAAACAGTTTATTTTTGCCGCTGTATTGAAACTCATAGTGTAATTAAAATATGCGACTGTATTGAAAACGGCTATTTATCATCCTTATGTCCTAGGAAGCCCTAGTAGGTAGATTAAATCTTCAGATCAAGGCCTGGGATTTGGAGTGTCTACAGCATAATATGTTAAGAATCTATAAACATCATCATTATTTATTATAGGCATCAGCCACAGCCAGTAAACGGCGATGGCCATCATTAGTCTCATAATAGCCCGGTATGATGAACTGCATATAGGTATTATTATTCCATAATCAACACACTTGCCAAATAGTGTGGTAATTAGACAAAATAAGTTGATATGAAAGGAGGAGAATGTTGTAGTTTTGGCCGTCTGTAACCTTTTGCGATAGGAAAATACATTAAATATATAATTAGAATACCATAAATAGAATTTACTAGTGCTCCTTGACCCTTCGAAGTGTATCCAAATTGATGGTTAAATTAACCATTTACATACCTTTACACGGACGGGGTAATCAGCTACCTACCAATGTACCTTGTATGATTCAGGTTATGAAGACAATAAAATGACTGAATCAATTAGTCACTGTGTAATGAGGAAATAAAATTGCAATAGAATATTTATCGCCTTAGGGTGCAACCAGACCGCGGTCGATCGACGACATTGTGACAAAATATTTTGAGAGAGATGAATCGTGAGATCGAGAATGATCGAGATGATCGAGAGAGACGATCGCCTTCAACCAACCGCTGTCTCGTGTACCCTCACGCCTTTTTGCAAGCCTTTGGTTCAAGTTATCAAGATAAATAAGAGTATTGGCAGAATACACTGTTTAAATTGACCTCATAAGCAAGGATCGCGTGTGGATTACCGGCACGGGCATAGTGTTACGAAGGTTGATATGCTTCACGGACCATTAGCAGAGTCTAGTCAGTAATAGATATCGTCACTTGAAACCTAGGCCTGCTCGATTAGTGTAACATCTTAACCTTAAACGGTTGGGAAAATATTATTAATTTAATAAATTATCAGCTGATAATCCGATTTGATTTGTTGATGATTCAAAATCTAACAAGAAAATCATATTTTCTTCCTAACCATTTTCAGCTCCAATTATGTATGAAAAAAAGAGTAAGTATGAAATCCTGAAAGGAACTGTAGTTGAATAAATTCCTCAGACGAGTTGAAGAAAGAAGCAATTGAAATATACTGCTTTAATTTAGAAACTACGACCTATCAAGTAAAGAGTCAAACCTGCGCATTATCGTCATCTTGAATTTAAATTGATATTTTAAAGACATGTAAATGCTGGTAGATATAAATTGCATCATGGACAAGTTAAGGTAAGCCATCTATCTATGTGTAAACTCTACTCATAGGCCTACCTACTAGCGACTCATCGCTCGTTATTAGGGACATTATTATTGCGAGGTTTATATGCAAATTCAGACATGCAAGCAACAAGTTTCGGGCACATTGGAACAGCAACATAAAAGGAACATATTATACGTGATTAGACCTATACTTACCATGAAGATTACTAAAAGAAAGAAAGAATAATATTTATATGGACACAGTTCGTGAAACACAATATACAAAAAAAGAGAAAATAATGTTTTAACAATAATGTGTGCCTCACGGCTGCGCCAAAAAGGTTCATTTCAGCATTAATGCCAGACAAATGATGTTGTCTGGCGCTGGTTTCCTAATGAACCCTTAGAGACAAGTGACGGGGAGTACACACAGTTTCAACATACTTAATACTTTTATAAAGACTTCTAAATAAATAAAAAAACAAATACAATTACAGAACCAAGAAATAACGAATAAGTAATTCCCAGCCAAAATCTGTTCTTAGTGATCATTAAATATAGGTACTCATTATATAATAGACTACGTTAGCGATTAGCCAGTTACTAGCGATGGCTGTCGCTGAAAACCAACGCTGGGGCTCTGTCTTGCATAGGGTCGCAGCATAATGCTGAGCGATAGCCGTTTTGCGTGGATGTGACGCATGTTTCCCCCAACCTTTTCTTATTTTTTTCTTTTTGTGTTTATTTTCTTTTTTGTGTCATGTATACCGCAAATAAGCGTAGTTTCTTTCTTTAAAGATACTTATCATAATGAAACTGATAAAGAAAGGCGAGAAGACGAAATAGAAATAAATAGTAGAAATATAGCGAATAAATAATAGAATATAGTTCCCGCCTAAGTAACATTTTCGTGGTGCACGTTAGCTATATAATCATTTCCACCGCAGAAAACTGTAAAGTACCTACAAACATGGGCTAACTACTTAGATACGCTTGCGTACATTACCGTAAGACAAAAGGTTTTCAAGTCACCGTTTGTCACCCACAAACTATTCTTAGCACCGCCTAAATACCTGTGGATGCTGCGGTATGCAGATGTCGGCACACTAGCTATTTTGCAAGTGTATTGAGTTGTGGGAACATGTCACAGAATTCGAGAGTTGCCTCGAAAACAATGTACTACGTGCAAAAACAAAAGGTGTGCACCTAATTAACCGCTCGCACGCCTCCACAGGAATCCAGGTACGGACTTTACGGGTTAAAGATTTGACTGTATTTTTTTCTACGTCAAAATGAGTTTTTTTTTATACCTAAATCTTATGATGAGATTCCACAGATCTAATATTTATTATTCAGAATATTTAGTTATTTAATTTCCTAAATAAAATCGTACAGTAAAGTTCAGTTGTGTATTACTGAGTCAAGTAAATCACTGGACTTATCAACTTTTATTTTTATCATGCAAGCTTCTTCTATATCTCAAAAACGACACGTTGTCCGCTAATATTCAGTCAAAAATAAAAACTTTAATTTTAGTCCCGCAAATAAAGATATCTGCATAATGTGACCCGAATGAATGACCCTGTCGAGCCGTATCCTATTTTTTATATATTTTAATACAATTCTTCTGAATAATTTATTTTAGACACAAAAGCTTACAAAAACTAGTGTGTTTTATTATTCAAATGACTAATTTAATTAATGATAAGTATTGTTTTTTTTAAATGATTAAGTATATATTCTTAAACTGGTCTTTGCTTTGTTATAATCATGTTGATTTACAATAAGTTATGGTAACTACCTTTAAATATCTACCTACGTTAGGTACCTTTGGTTTGAGTAAACTGTTTTAAAGTATGTTTTTTTTATGCGTACCTAAATGGGTATAAAAATATGTTCAAACAATGTCGATTTAATATTAGTATACTCCATTTTAGTAGTGAACTTTTTGTAAACGATGCGAGACGGCGCAACACAGCGCGTGCGCTGATGTAGCGTCCGGAAAATTATTTTCACACGCCAGGCGCGGACTGAAGGGAGAAACCGCGTGGCCAGTGTCCGCTACTTTTAGTAGGAAATTCTTCTGACTATTACAATTTTATTGTGGCACCTATTATCTACGTGTGAAATAATTATTATTTTTACCTAAAAAAATATTTGTAGGTACTAAATAGTTCAGAAATATTATTGTACCTAGGTTTTATTTTCTCTAAATACCCAGAACTTCATTACATTCATAATGACTCATTTCATTTTTAGACTTAATAAAATACAATTTATTTATATGCCTATAGTAAGGCATATAAATAAGGTAAGGTAGCTAAACTACAAGGAATTCCAATAAAAATAAAACTTACAATATTGGCGCCATATACGTTATGATCTTTACATCTTCTTTTTCTAATTAGATGGCAAAAATATGTTGAAATAATGATTAGGAAAATAATAGCGGGTATTTTGTTTGTTTTTTTACCTACTCTTATAGACGTATGAGAATAACATTTACTTTTATTTCGAAAATATTCAATTAATTCATTGAACTGATCATAATGCAGAATAATAAGGTATTACTAATACACACTGTGTCCACGTGGTGAATTACGGCCTACTCTCACCTCACAGAGAGGAGGCCTTTGACCCAGCAGTGGAAACTTTATAGGCTAATATAGGCTAAACGAAAAAAGAACTCAGAAACATACCACCCCTCTTTCTGGGCAGTCATATTAATAAACAGTGAATCTTTATGAAAATTGAATAAAAACTCAATCGTTATAAAACCCATAAATCACATCAATACTTGCAATTGATAAATAAACGCGGCAAATGTACTTTACAATAAATCTGCATAAAACGATGGCACGCTTGTCACTGAGGTAAACAGCACAGTTGCTGGCAAAGGTTATGTATTGTGGGTGCAACGAATGCACGACGCGTTTCATAACAAGCCGGTGACCCTATGCCCTATGCACCCACTTTGGCCAAGTCCATAAAAAGGAGATTAATCAAAGATGTCTCTATTTTAATTAAGAGGTTAAATTAGATAGGAGCGGGTGTTATCTGCATAATTGTGATCAATTAACATGCGATTTTAAGTATTTGGGTTCTCTTTTTGTGGTTAGATTCTTGTCTGTTATTAAGTCGTTTCCTTTTAAGTGAAATTCAATTGATAATAATAATAATTAGGTATATTTTAAATCTATTTAAAAAAAGAAATGTGATAACAGGGTTTTGATCACATAATTATCAATAGAACGGAAAACCCATCCAAGTAATTAGTGGCGGAAAATTATAACTACCTGCAAAGTTCTTGCCGAAGATTCATACCTACTGTGGTTTTAACTGGAAGGGGATGTATAATTCATTACCACTTGCTTTTAAAACGGTGAAGGAAAACATCGTGAAGTAACCGGCATGCCTTAGAGATAAATATTTCTCGACAGCATGTGAAACCAAGCCAGAGGCCCTTGGGCAGCTTTAAAACTCTGACACCAGGTTAGTCAGAAACCACACGAAAAAGAAAGAAGAAGAGCTGAATAGGGTCAGTGAAACCGTAGTGGGTACCTATGAAACTTTTACAAGAACTTTGTAGACACAGATATAAATTATTACTATTTATTACCCAATATTTTACTAAGCAATAAAAATAATCTTTTTCTTCATAATGAGCTATTTCAATACTTTTGAACTATTCGTAAGGGTTTTAAACATCAGCAGGAAAATCTTAAGGCCTTTCCACATCGCTGCGGTCATTCCTACATTAATGGAACTAACTAAAATTATTACACGAATGTCAACAATGTGTACAAGAATGGATATTCCAATCTTTTTGGGAAACAATATATAAAACAATATTTCATTTACATATTATATTTTTATTAAGTTAGTTTATCATATTTTAATGTTATTAGTTTGATAGTTAATTTAGTATAAGAAGTATATCCAGTGTATATATTTTTATCCTCTTTAATAAACATACTAACCAAAATAAAGATAAAAAATTTACATAAAATACGAATCAACTATATCTTAATGGAAACGGAATAACCAAACCCAATTTATTGGCATGTTATTGATAAATATTATATTAACAAATAAGTTTATTTATGTCACCATAACAGAGGCATGACAAATTCCTAACTTCCTAATAAGATATCATCAAAAATAAGACGACCTACCTGAGATGGTAAAGATGCCCTTCTGCGCCTAAATGCTAAAGATGCAACATCCTACAGCGGAGGTCAGGAGTTCACATCCCAGCATGGGTTATAATTTATAGAATCATTTAAGTCCTTTTAAGGCTTGGGTTAAATTGTTACTAGCACTTTTAGCGTATTTATAAAAAGTTACTGCGGCAAATAACTTTTGTATCCCCATGTCTAGCTCAGGCATTAGGGAGTGCCAGAGAATAATACTAAACACTTTGATATTTTGATCAAGTAGTTATTTACCTAATACCTACGCCCTATAGTTTATTTTTATAAGTCATACTATAGTGCAGAGAGTAAGACCTATTATTTTCTAGAACTATGCTAACGCTATATGTTTATAGGTTGCTAAATTAAGGATATAAATTAAGTATTATTTATTAATTTAAGTTCAAAGGCATTCATTAATTACTCGTACCAAAGAACCAAAATAAAAATATTCCAGAGCCAGGAACACGTATTAAAGGACAAAATAATTATGATGCTGATTCCCAACACGCAAATATCTCAATATATCTATTCCCTATCTCTTTTAATCTAAAATAACGTTTAAAAAGAACTAAAACTTACCATTGTCATATTGAAGCACTTTGATAATAATTATTCAGGATGAGCAAATGTGATAATATCCCATGTGGTTTGGTCGGCGGCGTGTGCGCCCGATTGTACTTACTCGTCTAATCACCTGTCCCTTTTATAGAGACGCGGATTTGTCTAGCCATTGCATGTGGCCGGGGGAGCCTGCACTGACTGCACAACGCAGGGATGGACTTAGGCCTGCGGTTAGTCAGAGAAAAATTATATTTTCGCGAAAGAGATTAATTTTTGAGCCAAATTTTTGTGTGACTATAGTCTACCAGGAATGTAATCAAGAATTAAACATATAATAAATGTCAGTTTCTCTGAAAGACGTCTACAATTTTCTGAATGCCAAATCTTCAGGCATGTGTTTAGGTATAAAAGTTGGCGTGGATCGAAGTTCAAATAGGTTACTTTTGGACACTCTGCCTTATGTTTATCATGGTAACTTTACTAAACCATTCAACCCGCATTACCTCTTGGTACACCTACAGGATATTTGTAATAGTATAGGTACCTATCAGAACTGTCAGGTATTTCTCAGGAGAATTACTGAGGTAGCTTGTAAATAATACGTCTATACCTGTTAAAAGAATGTAACGAAATATGAAGAATCTTGATTTAATGTCACAAACCATGCGAAGTAGGTAATAAGATGTCTCACCAGATAACAATGTGGTCATCAAAAGAATATAGTTTTTTTATAAATTAGCATAAACATATCTACTAATTTTAAAGTGATTTTTATTGAAGCTTCGTCTATAAAAGCGATTTTTTACGACTTAATTATAGGTCTATTATTAATTATAGTATTTTAATAACATGATGTCATTGCATATTGATTAATTCACAGGTCATAATAGAAACAAAACTACATTTTTATTGTAATGCCCCGCTGTGTCAACTAGCATTTCGTTGTCAATTTTACTTTTATTGTTTTCTCAGTTTTTTTTTTTTTAAGTCAAGTACCATTTTCATTAGCACTGATTTTATTGTGAAAAATACAATCAAACGGTCGTTTTAATTAAATATTCATTACGCATCGATTTGGTTGATTAAGGGTCCTAGTTTACGGAGTCTATTTTATAGACTGTTTATGGATATAGATAGGTGATATTAATGCACAAGATTGTAAAATTGGATGGCAATAAAACGTGCTATTTGATTGGTCATAAAATTGATAAGGAGTGTATTAATTGATAACCTTTATGAATGAATCAAATAATGTATTTCGTCACATAACTTTACTCGGATCACTGAGTGATTTTGGATCTTCACAAACCTTATGTTTTACTAATACAATCTCATATTACACCTAATTCGCTCCTGTAATCGTGTCGTAACTAATGGCTAAGAAAATTATCCGAAAAGTTACCTGAACTTTTTGTGTGGCTTTGATTTCATTAAAAGATCTTTTTGTGTGATCGTCATCACACTGCACTTGAAATTAATTCGTCTGGCTTCTGCAAAAAAATATTTATTCGTAGATCATACAAATCATTATAAAGTTGTCATGCGCATCCCATAGTACGCCCCCTTGTCGTAACATAATATCGTTCAACGTACAATAGAATAACTATCAAGAGTCTCGTAAAACGATGGCCAACCCAACACTTAAATGGTACGCACGCTTTATGTCAAATGCATTGCAAATTGCGCCCGCGCCGCCTCGAAGATGCCACTGCGCTTGGCATTTTACAATTTTATTTAAACTTGGAACTTATTAACTGCTTTGACACACCAACACACTTACATACGAAACACGCAGAGTCAATATTCGCTCGTTAGCTGGAAACATTTACACATTTAGATGCAAGTTTGCTCATAAGTTAAAGCTAGGGAATTTTAAGAAATAGCAAACTACGAACACTTACAAATTACAAATTTTATTAGTTTCATAGTTTCCATTAACTTTTTGCTAACAAAGCGCACTTGACAAATAAGCGCAGCTGTCGTAAGATTTGAGTGTAGGTAGTAGGTCGTCATCTTGGGAATTAGTATAAACTTAGGTATTCAGAAACTATATACAAGCCTAACTTAATTTCGATACGCCACGATCGTAAAAGTTATTGTTCGTCCATTCGACCACACATTCAGATTATGAAATAAATTTATATTATTACTCTTTAACATGTCTATTTCCGCATAATAAACAGAGTTCAACTTTCATGGGCTTTTTATGGTCATTTTATGGCTACATTAACCTGGTAAGTAATGGGTCTCTTTATCAGAACTACATAGTTTCAAAAAGAGCTAATGGAAACTATTTGTAGCTATTTCTCCGTTTATTTTTAATCAAAATGTTTTGAGTTATTGATTGATAGCACCCAATAAAAATAACCTTAAGAAAACTATATTTCTGTAACCAACTATATTTCTGTAACCAACTATATTTCTGTAACCAACTATATTTCTGTAACCAACTATATTTCTGTAACCAACTATATTTCTGTAACCAACTATATTTCTGTAACCAAGAATTATTTCAATTTATCACAGTTACTCGTAATTACTTCTAAGGATTTTTCTTTGGTGTAGGCCCCGCTCGCCCCTTGAATCTTGCCTTTGATTAAAATGTCCCGCTCGCCCCGATTTATTATTATTTTGGTGTACCGATTCGCCCCTTATGAAGGGGCGAGTGGAAAATTGACATTTAAATAATTATTTTGATGTACCGATTCGCCCCTTGCGGCATTTCCTTTGAAATTTAACTAAAAAAGGTACAGTCAGACAGAAAAATGCACACATTATGAATAACGCTATATTTAATTACTTTAATAACTCTATCTGTAATCACACCAAATCGTGACACTTGTGATAGTTTTTGCTATCTGCGTTACCTATTATAACAAAAGGAACCTTTTTCATGGGTCCAATAATCAAAAGGTTGGTTAAAATATGTTACCCGTTGAGAGAGTCGTATAATAATGCTATGTTTTTCTCTATGTTCGTATTATAATGTGGAAGGGATGCGTTTTACGATATTTCCTAATTAGTTTAGTACTTATCTCAAAGTGTAGCTAAACGTTAATTTATGCAAGCCTAGTACTTTTTGTTAGTTATACATTATTTATGTCACTTTCATCCAAATCTTAATATTGGGATAATACTAATGATTGTAAACTATCTTGAATTCATGCAAGCCTAGTAGTTTTTGTTAGGTTTTGATTGAAGTTTAAAGAAAACAGTATTTATTTTAATATTTAAAAACTTAGAGTGCTGGCTGTACTTTTAACCTACTAGCGATCGGGGGCGACCGGGGCCATCTAATATTCTAAGGGGCGAGTGGGTACACTTAGGTAATCAGGGGCAAGATCCAAGAGGCGAGCGGGGCCTACACCTTTTCTTTGGTATTTAACTAATTTATACAAGGTGACTGGTATATACTTAAACACGTGACGTTACTCATCTTTATGAACAACTTTTACTATGGGACCACCCTATATTTATGTATTTTATTACTTTAATAGAGCAGCGGTGGCCCAGTGATAACGGCCGTGACTTACGAGTTGTAAGGTCGTAGATTCGAACCCAGACAGGTGCTTTACTTTGTGTAAATTATTTAATCGCCATTGCTCTCACAACCGTGAAGGAAAGCATCGTGAGTAAACATGGGAAAACAGGGCATGCCTTAAAACCAAAAATTCTAAGACGTGATAGGTATCTACCAGCACGCACTGGGCCCGCGTGGCGGGTGTCACGGCTCGCTCCCTCTCACCGAGAGGAGGCCTGTGTCCCAGCAGTGGAAACATTATAGGCTGATTAACTATTATATAGGCTATTTATTGATACTTTTGGTCATAGGTTTCAATTCTCCACACCTAACTTATTAGCTAGCAATAACAGACTAGCAAAAGAACTCGTATCATATTTTTTTAATTAGGAAACAATAAAAAGATGCAAGATACAGTTTTTAGTTGGTACCCAATTAATTTTTTACACTTATTAATTCAGATTTTTGTCTACGAGGCTGGCCGTCATTATCATCATCAATCATCGACAATATACCTCTACTACCAAATTATTTCGAGGTCAGATCATTAGTATCCATTAGGATTTTCCAATATCGGACACCTACTTAAAATTCTTCCGAAATATCGATTATTATTATAGCAAAAAACTAGGTCCTTGCGTTTCACTATGTACGCATATAATATTTTATTAACTTATAAATTATGAGCATTTATAGCTTCTGAATGCATCGCTGGATGAACTTTATTAAATATTACCTACAATTATATGTAAGTACATACGTTTATGATTGATCTTATTATGATCAATCATAGAAGTATGTACATTGATTATACATAGGTAATAAAAAAATAACTTTGATGGCTACATGTGATGTTGCGTTCCATAATAGTAGTACTAATTAGTATTGATTATGAAGCAGCAATAGCAAAAAATGGGACTAAGGGTAGGAAGTTCAAATCATATCCAGCTGATTTATTGTGACAATCCTTCCTGCAAGCTTTACTTCAGTTAATGGGAAAACAAGAATACGGAAGACCTGAAAGAAGGCATTAAGACATGTCTATGAATTTCATGATGCCGAAGAACGAATTCCTAATTGTAACTTATAGGAATATTCAGGATAATTTTCCAATTAGCTTTAAAAACTCAATTTCAAGATAATTAATGGTACAATGAGAAATTAATGACATACCTGTAGGCATATCATTAATTTGTCTCATAAGGTATGGAATAAATCGTAGCAATTTGCAACTTAATTAAAAACACAATGCGAATGATAAAAGTTCTCATTTTAAAAACGTATAATTGTGTAAACTTTAGTTTAACAGGTCATCGGACCAAATTTTAAAACAATAAAACTATTATAGTATTGTTTTCGCGCACAAAAGCTCATTATAGTAAGCGTCTGCGAATTCCAGCGGAGGTTAATCTCATTACTTTAGTAGATGGGCGATTAGAAGGATCATTTGTGTGGGACAATTTCTCACACCTTATACGTTTTGGTGGTAGTGTCGCACGCTCCCACCAGTCTATTACCAACCTATTAAAAAGAACTTAAATGTGGAAACGAACAGCATTCTAAGAGTTGCACATTGAGTGAGATGTTGTAGGTAGAACCAAAAATTGCGAACAAAAGAATCTGTTCAGGAGTATAGGTGGACAAGGTTAGGCAAAACGTTTTCCTTCTTCGATTAACCGGAACAGAATACGATAATTCTCATTTTATACGAAAATCGTTACCACCGCGCAATGAAGTCTAATAAACAGCAACAGTCAGTCATAAATTCTTTCACAACCAAAACACAACAACGTCTTTTCCGGATAATCCCACAGTTCTATTTCTGCCAAAAAGGACCAGTTTTTAATCCAAAGAAGGACCAACTGCTATAAAGTAATTAACTTTAAAAAGGCGGTGGAACTCAACTTCAATCTATATTTATAAAAATGAATCCCTATTTCCCTTTGTCACGCCATCACGCGTGAACAACTGAACGGATTTAGATGAAATTTGGCACATAGGTAGACCATGAACTGGAGAAGGACACAGGATACCTTTTATCCCGATATTCCCACGGGATCGAGACTTATGCGAGTGAAACCGCGGGGCTCAGCTAGTTGAAATTATAAAGACAACGATAAAGGTGTGAAAAATCCTATAGTAGTAACAGTAATTAACGTTTGCTAAAGAAAGTTACATACAGAATTGATAATCCATTGACAAATTCAACAAAAACAATAACAATGGTATATTTGTAACAAAATTCTCGTTTCCTTGGGAAATTGGAAGTAATAACGTTGCTAGCTCGTTCTTTGCTTTCATCGATCTTGACATCATTGGAACACTATTATTACAAAGAAACGTACACAACGCATTCGACGTTGAAAGAAAAACTGTTACATAAAACCGTTCATTAGGTTTTATTTGTAGTTTATTTACTACTAGCTTCCGCCCGCGGCTTCGCCCGCGTGTTATGTCGAAAAATATTAGCCTATGTCCTGCCTAAGGATGCCATCTACTCCTTGCCAAATCTTGTCGAAATCCGTTTAGTGGTTTAGGCGTGAAAAGGTAACATACAGATAGACAGACAGACAGACAGACCGACAGACAGACAGAGTTACTTTCGAATTTATAATATTAGTATGGATGTAAGTTAGAAAATTAAATGATCTTTTTTCTTTTAACAAGTCGATTGACGCCCATGTTATACCTTGTACCTACCTAATAGAAACTAATGTAATCTGCAAATTGCAAATCACAGACATGACGACTCTCTGCGCCTAGTCTTATTCAATCAAACCATCATTAAGTACAAGGGTGACATCAAAGAGACATTCGATTAACATACCTACAGCAAAAAATATCTACTGAATAAATGAACTTTACGATGTTCAACAAGCATTCGCCGCTCACTACGTCAGGATTTCTTGAGGACAGTGTGAATTACAACCAGTAAAACATATTTCTATACAACACTAATCCCTTTAAATCCCGTGGACATATGTATTTAGCACTTAAATCAAAATTTAGATTTTATATTCGTAGTTTATAAAACCAGTCGTAAACGGATGTCTCGTCCAGTAGGTAATATTACACGTTTATGACATTTCTTTAGTGCGTTCTGATAAAAATGACATCATTCCGTTAAAAATGTAGATCTAAACATAGCTGGTTTTGGAAATACGAGGCGCGCCTTAAATACTTGCGTTGTGTGTGAGTCTAGAACTGGCAGGAGGCGTAAGATGCGTTTAATGTTTAAAATCCACTAATTAAGGTAGCTTATTTGAGGGTCAGGGTTTTCAGGTAAGTTGATTGAGTTCGTGCATAAACGCACTTATGGACAAACCGATAAAGAGATGTTGCGTTTTGTAATATGTATATAAGGATTTTTAGGTTATTTAGTGGTGTTGATATTGATCACTCAACTCTGCCTATCGTAGTCCACTGCTGGACATAGGCCCATGCTGCACCATAACACCCTCTCCTCCACCTTCCGCATCCAGGCTGTCTCAGCCAGTTTTTTGGGGTCGTCAGTTAGATTCTTTAAATTTAGCACCTTTAAATTACTACAGCTAGATTATAGTATGAAGCTATGTTAAAATACACAATTACACTGTGCTTGCTGTCGCGCAGAGATTGAATCGAAACATAAAGAAGACTATAAGGGCCAGTTGTGAACTCGTGAGTTATCTCATTACTGATGTAAAAAATGTTATAGCAGAAATTGAATCTGACATTAAGTTACCCATTTAATCTTAAGAAACATCTCAGACCACAGTATTTTGTTCTACAAATCGTTTTATCGAAGATACAGCGTGGGACCTTCACGTATTAGCTTATTCAATGCAACAACATAATTAGGAAATCAGCTAAAACATTATTCAAAACTTTACATTAAACTACATAATCTTAAATATAATATACATCTAACACTAAAATATATAAATTATGTACAAGTATTTAAAGGAAACAAAATAAAAACTGTAAAGGATGAGCTCATTGGGCATCAAAAAATTCGTCCGCATCGCTTTCAGCGGGAAAAGGGCCCAAAAGGCTGACAGCATTGCCACGTTGGATGGCTATAAAAATATATCCCTATTTCCCTTGGTCAGGCCATCACGCTAAAACGGCTGAACGGATTTGGATGAAATTTGGCACATGGGTAGACCATGACCTGGAGAAGGACATAGGCTACTTTTCATCCTGGTCCGCAGACGAAGTCGCGGGCAACAGCTAGTTTGGAATAAATAAGTAATTATTATGTAAGCTTAATTTTAATAGTAGACAAATAGTCTGACAAAAAAGTAAGGATCTATGCTTATCACTCTTCGAGGTCAATTGCAACTATGCAGGCAACTTTTTTTTTAGGTCGCATCTGAAAAATGTCTTCCATCAAGTCACCAAGCACTTCGTCTATTAATATTTGTGTAATGACTTCAATAATGTTTTGTCAGATAACATTACTTTCTTAGGTTCTTTAGGCTCATCACACACGATATTTAATACAACTCTGACATTTTGATACAACTAACGAACGATTACTCACAGCAATCCGAACATATGGCATTAACTCTATAACCTACATCGAGCTTCAGAGGACATTATATTCGCATAAAACCGCGACCTCTAAGATATTGTAATTGAAAATTATTTTAGCATCACTTTATAACAGTTATTAATAAAGTTCATCGCAATAGAATTGGGTCATAAATACGGACATTACCGGAATATGAATGGCACCTCTGTCTGTCTATCCTTCATGAGCCCTACGGATTATAGGTAGAAATATGACTATATTTATAAGTAAGCTCATGCTGTTTTAAGTAAATCAAATAAATAGTGGTGCAAGTGAACTGCGACCTCTGACTCGCGCCTGCAAACCTATTTGTTTAATGCTAGTGGTGTGGCGGCGCCGAGGATGCAACTCCAACGTGTCGCCGAGCGGGTTCCACGGTTATTATTGCTCATTTTCCAGCTGGATTGAACCTCTGTAACCTAGAATAACATTTCAAATAAATTATTGAGTGACGAAACGTAATGTAAATCATAGTCTTTGCTTTTGTCTAGAATTGGACAGCTCGAGGGCTGCTAATCAACGGCGACCCAGAAACAGGATTGACACGGTCATGCTAATTGAACGCACAAAACGAACACCGTTTGTTTAACCACGTTATGTGACAGAAACTTTGTATTTAGAGTGAAGACCTAACACACATCGATTATTTATAATAGAATCTTGATAGTAGACCACATTCAAATAGGAAAAAAACCCTGGTGAAAAGAAGCACAAATTAATGTGAAGCTAAATCCGTATAAATGCATAAATTATATTGACACTTGTGCAACCTATTCAAAATGTACAGTGTATATCAATATTTTTAGCAATATTGTTAATAAAATATTTAATAATAGCAATAAACTGCGTTTATGTCTTTTATAGGCAGATTCTATGAATAGTGATTATACCATGCTACTTGTATAATTTAAGAACTTTGTGTATGCTAAATAAAATGAATTTGAATTTGATTTACAATTCTTTGTCCTAACAATGGGCTGTTCTGATACTAAATTATGGATGTACAATGCCTGATCCCAACTTACTAAATAACGTTAGATATAAAAGTGCAGTGACCGCAGGGATCAGTGTTTATTAGTTTTCGCCTGTGTAACTTCTTATCTTTGTGTTGAGTAGGTAGGGTACCTACAGCACTAGTCGAGCAAAAGTCGGGCTGGTTTTAGAGACGTGCAGCCTTGCTAGAAACAATTTGAGGCTATTTGGAGGCTATTTTCCTCCTGAACCTTCCATCACAATGTTTTTTTTTCGGGGGACGCATTTTTCTTATTTTTTACTCCACTGTACTTTACGGACCGCGCGTGACAAGTTTAAAATTTTGTCTTCATGCAGAACGCTTCGGGAAAAGCGAGGCTACCGAGCTTGAGACTTGAGGCAGGCCAGGGGGCTCGGACAGGTTAGGTTCGAAGGGTATAGTGGGGTCTAATGAGCGAGCGAAACGAGCGACGAAAACACTGCCGTCCCCTCAACTCATCTCAAAAATTTGCATAGAATTATAATGCACATACATTTTTGTATTATACAAAAATTAGAATCCTAATTTTATTATTCGGTCAGTATAATGAAAGATAAATATTTAGTCTTCTTCCTTTTATTAATAATCATTAATATAATACTTTTTTTGCATAATCGAATAACATTATAATTCTTATAATATTTCACTAAATATTAATTAAAATTATTTCGTAAGGTAAGTATCTCACGTGATTTATTTATTTAGAACATTCTCATTTAAATTTTCAAATTCTAGTAACAAAACCTTTCATAAGTATCTAAGCATACATAAACATAATTAAGAAACGCTATTAAATGAAGAGAAATCATAACAAAACTGACATTCAATCCATAAAAGAACTTGATAGATTGCAAAATTCTTGAAGTCATCCCATCTTCTATAAATGGAAGTTGCTGGCATGTTAAGGTTGGAAAACCTCAGACACTGCCTTTATATGGTGTCTCACTATAAATACATAATCATATTATTGTTTTTTTTATACTAGGTGTTAACATCATTATTATTATAATAAATATAATTGCTGTATTTCATGAGCCCATAGGGAAAACCGCGACACAAATATAATTTAAAAAAATATGTATTTCTCTTAAACAAATATTATATATTAGAAAAATAAACTAGCTCAGAAAATAACTAAATTAAACAGTAAAAGTTCTCTACATTTCCAAAATATTAATAGGAAGAAAATGTTAAACCGCTTCATAACTGCTTTTTGTAATTTTTTTACGTGCTTTGTTCCTCGGTATGTAAGAAACTGCAATGCCGTGAACAATTGAGCAATGACGAACAAAATATGAATCACCAACTTATTGTAAATTAATCATAGTTTGTATTACCTATCCTTAGTATGCCCCTATCACACAATCAAGTACCTACCTAGGTAGGTACTTGATTGTGACGTATAACATAAAGGTTGGTGAGTACTCGGGCCCGATCACACGTACCACAACCACACCTCGAAACCACGTGGACTGGCGCTGATTTGTATGAAAATTAATAGTCTATTCACACAGATCACATTTGGCCGTCAAAATCAACCGGGTGGACGATACCGACCACATCCAGGCGACGTCGCACCTACAACGCGACCACAACGTTGCGACGACACTATCACAGCCGGAGTCGATATTCTGTCTGGAAACACTTGCCACAACGTAACTACATCGCCACTACGAGCGACAACGCAACTAAAAGAAGTTGCAGCGACACTATTCACACGTAACCACTGCCTGCCCACATTTTGTCGCTACAATGTGATGTGGGTACGTGTGAACGGGCCCCTAGTCAGAAGTATCTGGTTTCTAGATAACTAAAGTAAATAAGAATAAAGTTGACGACACGTTTTTGTGTTAAGTCGTCATGCACTTTGTTTGTCCATAACAAGTTAATAATAATTAGCATGTAGATAAAATACCTATTTATTTAGAGAAAAGTTTAGTAACAAGGAAAAGTGTTTAGGCACGGTTTGAGCCCAAACACTAAATACTTTGGTAAAGAATATAACATTTGGCATCAAGAAACACATTATTTTTTTTCAGCAACACGACTACTCCTCGTGGTGTCATCATACTGTCATCCCTAAATTCATATTCATAATTATCATTTTGATTTTCCAATATTCTTTTTAAGATCTAAAATATGCGAATAAATCGCCTCCATGCCATAATATGCATGCTAGACGTCCTCGAACAACAATAAATGCCAAAAAAAAAAATATTTGACATTTGATCGTCTCAGCCATATTTGCCCCATTTTTTAAATTAATACAGATTTAACTAAACAATATTTGTATAATCATGAATTATTAAATATATTAAATGTTTATGTTCACGTGAATGAATCGTGCCTTATGATTTTGCAAGAAGTGTCTTATATTTTACATTTTTTACCTGGCATAAGTTAAACGAACTTTAGCCGGACTTAGGCATTAACCAATAAGGAATGTCTTACGATATAAATAACCGCATTAACCGAAGAATGTTGATGTTTTTTCGGTGGGTAACATTGGCGCCACGTTGACCCAATAAATTGGGAATTCATTGTGACGCCAATATCGCCGAAATCGGTTATTACTGGTCGTAATTGGGAGTAAAAAAGGATGGCTGGAAGTTTTTTCCCTCACGGGGTTAACAGAGTCCAAATAGCCAAGATTTAAGACTCTTAACAAAGTTGTATTTAGATATTGCACCACACTGGTGACAGGCCGCAAGCCCATCGCCTATAAATACCATTAAGGTAGGCACTAGATTTCCCTCGACATATGTTTTTAAGAACGTATGTCTAGCCACAAATAGTAACTGAACATTATATTAAATGTCTGAGGCAATGAGCATTGCATAGAGCCTCCCCGAATTTACATAAAGAAGCAAAACAATGTTCTGATAACCTTTTGTACCCACTACCCACCTATTGTAAAGTTGTAACTTTGTCACTTGGGGCAGCTTGTTCAATCAATCAGCTCAAAAATTAAAAAAACATTGACTGCTGCTGTCTTTGATTGGACAAGACGAAAATATCATGAATTAGGTACAACTAGCTGATGCCCGCGTGGATGTCGGTTATTATATACTAAAACCTTCCTCGATAACCACTCTATACATATCCAGCATGAAAATCCGTGCAGTTGCCAGGGTTGCGGGTTAGTCCGAAAGGGATACCGGGACCTTGGCAACAGGCAACTGAAGGAACACGGGTGGGTTTTAGTCAGTATAAGTCTGATACGCCCTTCCGCTCCGCCAAGAGCGGGAGAAGTCATTGGATGATTTCCCACCACAAAAAAATTAAATGGCTATCAAAGAATCTTGAAGACTTCTTCGGTAGTCTGCTTTTTCGTGTCATCATTGATGGGTTCAGTCCATCGTGGACAAAATAATGATGGTACATTTTTAGATTAAATCCAAAAGTTCCAAACTTTTTTATTTAATTGACGTCTGTTGAACAATAAAATAGACCCATTTTTAGATAAAGGTCACACGAGCTCGTCATGATAAAAAAATGCCACAGTTATAAATATGCTCGCTATTCTGCGTGGCGACGTCTACGAATTTAAGTGCACATATTACCACAACTATGATGATCGCAAACGCAATTTACTAAGAACGCATTAATGCTTTACTAATAGGTTTATTTCAATAGGTCTGCATAATAAATAAACACATTGACGTCGAGCATCTTCTCGACCTCAGAATTGAAAGGCATTATCGACAATATCGTTCAGTACAATGTCACTACTGGAAACAGAGCAATAGGCCATATCAGCTATTAACCTTTTGAGTGATCTTTTTGTGAAATCCATACCTACTTTGAGGAGTATTTGGAGTAAAAGTGGTATGGAGCCATTCGTATGATGATAAGATTACGAGTTACGACATAAGCTGAGAGCTATCTTTAGCCGCGCCCATGTGTCGGAGTAGCTTGCATAAACGTATAAATGAGTAGGTAGCTAGTCTGTTTTGACAACGTGATTTTTTTTAAGCCCATATGTCTAGGGTATTAATGAGACCATGTCAAAGAATCAACTTGCTAATGATTTTTATTTTTTTTGTTTTGCATACCAAAATAATTCGAAAAAGTCACGATTGTTTACGGAAAACACAAACTTAAGAGAAAAAAAAAACCAGCCAAGTGCGAGTCGGACTCGCGCACGAAGGGTTCCGTACCATTATCTATAAAAACAGCAAAAAATCACGTTTGTTGTATGGGAGCCCCCTTAAATATTTGTTTTATTTTAATTTACTATTTATTTTTAAATTATATGTATATGTAACTAAATATTCTATGAATATTTCCAGCGTCTACCTGTTGTCGTGTTCAATATCGACCAAAAACGAGCAAAAAAATCACGTTTGTTGTATGGGAGCCCCTTAAATATTTATTTTATTCTGTTTTTTAGTATTTGTTGTTATAGCGGTAACAGATATACATCATCTGTGAAAACAACTATCTAGCTATCAAGGTTCATGAGATACAGCCTGGTGACAGACGGACAGACAGACAGACAGCGGAGCCTTAGTAATAGGGTCCCATTTTACCCTTTGGATATGGAAGCCTAAAAAATTATCCATAAAAAAAAAATGACAACGTCGCATTTTCTTAGCTTTAATTATGAATGATTGATTTGAATGAAAATGATTTACTCGTACTGATCAATGAAATTTAGACACACATCGAGATTACGTCACTGATACGATATTTTAAAAAATATAACAAATAGAAAAATAATTTCTATGCCAGTTGATTCTTTGACATGATTCAATAATACCCTAGAGTTATGGGAAATAAAAAAAATACGGTTTAGATTGGGTAGTAAAAAAATTATTGGAGTATCAGATGATCGCTAATCTACATGGTCCTCGTATGGCCTGACCAAGATTATGTCTGGACTTTAAAAGAGACTGCGACCTCTTAGTTAGTTTTGGCCTTTCTTCTCAGAGTAGTCAGATAGGAAACGCTGACCTCACCTAGCTTATTTTTAATATTTTTTAATATGACGTGTAGAAGTGATTCCAATATCCTATTTACAGAATAAACAATTTTATTTCATTTCATTTCGATGCATAGCATTTATGGTTTGTGTGACAAGCAAAAAACTCAAAAACATTTTTTATTCGTGTCATAATATTGTCGATGACTTGCATTTGATTTGCCAAGATTGCCAAATTTTGCCATCACACAGATGTTTTGATAACTGAATTCAATAGGTTTAATATGTTAAAATTAATCGATTATTAATTCATTACAAAGAAGAAAAAAAAACAAGACATGATAATTAGATTTAAAATAACTACAAGTAAATGTTGAATCAATATAAAAGATTCATATTAAATCATTATGACATTGAATACGTTAGTTCATACATTATTATATTAATATCTGGCTAGTGTGTCATCCGTCTGGAAGATAATGGCACAAACAGAAGAATGAACTACCACCTTAATAGACTACCGGGGGCTTAAAACGGCCACAGTGGCAGAATCATAATTGGAAAATATTATGAATCATCGTAAAATGTCACAAACTGACAATTCATAATATGATCTGCGTGCATTTCATATTATGAAATAATTCATCTGTTTGACAGTTTTCTATGGAGATTCGAAAAATGGTCCACAAATTATGAATTGCTTTTGTGTCAAATTAGAGGAATTTATAATCACAGCTGGGAATTCAGGTAATGAATTGGTTTTAGAGGAATTGCTAATGTGGCCGTTTCAGGTCCCCTGCTGTATTGTCTCTCCTTCTCCCTTAAATCCATCCAAAGGTTGTCTGTAGAAGATCCACAGCCCATTGTGTCACCCTATGTAAATGTCTGTAATTTTTATGGTGTAACATAATAAAGAGTTCTATCTATCTGTTCATCTTTTATGGTTTGTAAGCTTACTACAATTATCTTTGTACTTGCTTTAGTATTGGCTCCAACAGTCTTTACCAATAAACAAGATTTCTGTAGTTTTTACCAAATAAAAGCTCTTTCCGTTGATGTATATCTTAAGGCTATTGGGTCAAGAAAATTCTTTAACATCGGTGCCCAAGTAATCACACTTATTTAGGTCATTAACTCCAAACTGACTAACAATTAGCAAAAGTCGTGTTAGTAGCAAAGGTTCTGATTGGAAAGCTTTTTCCATTGGTGTATATCTTATGGCTATTGGGCCAAGAAAATTCCTTGACTTCGGTGCGCCCGTAGTCACATATTTGTATCAATAACTCCAAACTGACTAATAATTGGCAATAGTCATGTTAGTAACAAAGGTTCTCCTCAAAAAGCTAAAGCCATTGATGTACTTATATCTTATGGCTATTGGGCCAAGAAAATTCATTAACTTCTTTGCCCAAGTATTCACATCGATTTACGTAATTTACTCCGAACTGACTAACAATTG